>RPOG01000747.1:0-243942 GCA_008086565.1 Thalassoma bifasciatum | reverse complement strand
GTCTTCTGTCTCCCCTCAAACACACTTGTGCGCCTCCCCCTTCCCATCTCCCTCCTTCGTTTCTTTCCCAGCCTTCTCCCTGCATTCAGGAAACTGGAGCTCAGCCAAAAACCCCTCAGTCTCTGTTTCCGGGAATCTGTCCCACAGAGCCACAGTGTAGTAAGTTGGCTCTGACGTGGGAGCCATTGTTAAAATCCCAGGGCCCCCATTGTCCGAGGGAGGAACAGCAGCACAAACAAAACTCCCTCTTGTGGAACGAGTAGGGGGAGCTGCACTAAAAGGGGAACCTCTGCTATTAATAAAAAACTACCACCATCAGGTCCACCTCCCACAAGGGATCCGTGTTTAAATCAGTTAAACAAATACCTGGAAAGAGGGAGTGCTTAGAGCCTGTTTTAATTTGATTTAAAGTAAGATATGAACCATTTTTTTCCTCTGCACTTAATAATAACAACATGTTTCAAGAAAAGTACTTCATTTAATAAGCAGGGTTGATTTAACATGGGTCATGATGCTTGAATTTAGATTGTAAACTGTCTGTAAGAGAGAAACTTTTCAAGCATGCTCACTGAAGGCAAAAAAACTGTGCAACATTTTTTTAATTTTTAACATTCAACATAAATTTTAACATTACTAGAAATGTGATGTCTTATACGGCATGGTGGAAGTGTTTGAATCCTATCATATTGTATGGTTGCTGGTTTAAGTCCTGGCATGGACCAAGATTGGTAATTGGGCTGAAGGTTGGAGAGTCATCAGCTTAATTTCATTAGCACTGTTGAGGTTCTCTTGAGCAAGGCAATGAACCCCCAACTGCCCAGGGGGTGCAACTCCAATGTCAAAGTGCTTTTTGTGCATGTGTGTGTATAGATAGCATGATTCAGAATGAAGAAAATGAATTTAAGTATGGTAGGATGGCAAATCTAAGTATATAAGTAAAGTATGGGTATAATTATGCTGTATTGCAGTGATTCCCAACCTGTGGGCCATGGTCCCCTGGTGGGCCGCGGTGATATTGCAAGTGGGCCGCCAAATCATTTCCAATATAGTCTGAATTTTAATCGAGGGTAGTTATAAAAAGACATAAACAAAAAGAATACTGTTTAAGATGTTAAAACTCTGTGACATTCTTAAGGATAGTACACATGTTAAAATGTTTGTTTACAAGAAAAGTCCTTTAAGAAGGTATGTTAAGGCCCAATATATAACATGGCCCCAATTTTAATGAAGACCTGATATGCAGTTAATGCAATAAAGTGCTTTAAAACCTGAAATGTAATAAAACTAATGTTGTATAACCCAAAAATGTAGTCACTGACTCAAAATTTAACAAGATGTTACATTGTAGGCAAATGGTTACTACGTTTTGGGCTCAACATTTCTTTTATTATTGACCAGTTATAACATTTTGAGTTTTATTACTTTTTTCCTGGAATTTCAGGTCTTTGTTACAAATCGAGCTCTAATAAGGCATCATACACCTCTGTACTTATAGGGTTGTAAGTGGGCCGCGAAAATTTTTGAGACTTAAAAACAGCCTCTGTGTATCGGAAAAGGTGGGAAACCACTGCTGTATTGTAATGTCTCAGTTCATATCGCTCTATAACCAAGTGCAAAGTCTAGGTCTAAAATAACTAGGCTAATGCAAAAATTCTGAACACTGCAGTTCTTAGAGATTCCTCTACAAGCTGGCTGTAGAAACACTGAAAACCACCCATTTAAAATGAAAGAAAACAGATTTTAAAAAGATAATCATCTTTACAGCCCGGTCGAAAAAGTGTTTGGGTCTGAAAAAGCTCATTTCACCAACAGCCCATACTGGGCGGCCGGGAATTTTTTTGGTATAAGTTGTTATTTTCAAGGTTTAAACATATGAGTTTTGCCATTTAGGGAAATGGCTGACTTCATTTGACAGGTGGACACCCTGTAGCTTAAAGCTTTCCTCTTTACCTTAGCCAAGCTCCAACAAAGCTAAGTTAAATTCAGCATTTCCAGGATGGCATCCATTGGGAATAGGCCTCAAAACTCCGCAGCAAAGACAAATGGGTGACATCATAAAGACTACTTCTGTACACTAAACTTTTGGAAAGCTGTCAAAACTAGTTTATGTCTTTCAAAACTAATAAAACTAAAATTTAAAGGTATTTATGTAATCAGATTTTTTTTGACGTGTTTGCTTCCTGTTTCTCCAGGACCCCGAGCATTCTCAACAAGGAGCCTACAGACAAGAAACCCAAGAATGAGAAATGCTCTGTTTCCCTCAAACATGAGTTTGACCCCACAGGTAATAATTTCAACTGGATGGTGTCTTAAATTCACTTTATCATATGTTCTGTGAAGTAAAATACTTGTGTGCAAATGTAATGTGAAACAAAAAGTTCCATTTTGAACTTTAATTGGTTTCTGGCTTTTTTATTACTTCCACAAGATCAAATTTCATAGGAATATGGAAAAAAAGTCCTCAGTCCCAGTCCTCCAATCGAGAAAGCATGAGATGGATCACTGAGTAATGGAGGGAAAGTGTGCCACATCCTTTATTAGATTTACAGCTTAGAGCTCAATGATCCACTGAGTTAAAACACTTTCATTTGTGAGACGTGATTTAGCTTCTATGTGTTCTTGAATATAGTTATAAGGTTTTTCATTGCACACTTCCTCAACGTTTCTGGGTTCGAGCTGTAAAATAGTTTGAAGACAGAGGCCGATGTACAGTAGCGGAGGACAGAGAGGCTGCGGGTTTATTCAGCACTCAGGAACAAGTTGTTAAGGTGGTTGTCTGGGTTGCAGAGTTGACATTAATCCTTCCTGCCCTTTTCCTCACCCTTTGAGGCTCCTTCATGGAGGCCAGAAGACAACCAATTATCCACCCAGGAGAAGGAAAAGGGAAACCAGACTGAGGCAGATTATGAGACTATGAACTTCCGCGCCGACTAAAGAAAGCGATAGACTAGGTGGTTGTTATAGTTTTAAGGCAAACCACATATGTATGCACTTGTGGCATTTTTTTTAATTGTTAGATGAGAAGATGTTTTCAGATCTCTTCCTGGTGAGCCGTTTGTTTGTTTCAAAGAGAACAGACATCTATTTAAAAACCTTTTCCGCTTCAGTCTCCTGATTTGTCACTTCCTGTGTGCAGAGTGTTTCCCACGAGTGACTTCAAGCAGCGTTCTGTACAAGAATATCTTTTAGGCAAAAAGTGAAACAGAATGACTCCAAACTTCCTCTTTAAGTAACATTTCGAAACACTTAGAACAAATATTTTCAATGAGAACTTGGATGGCGTCTTTTATTAATAAAACATGGCTTCTCTGGAGGCATAACACTGCATAAGAAAAATCTAACCATGTATTTCAACCACTTTTGTCTTTCTACTTGATGTGGTGTTAAAAAATAATGTGATGCTCTGTGTTTGTGTGTTTGCATGTGACAGGTCTCGTCCAGCGATGTGTGATCATCCAGAGAGATGAGAATGGGTTCGGACTGACTGTGAGTGGAGACAACCCTGTGTTTGTGCAGCTGGTGAAAGAAGGTAACACACACATACATACACACACACACACACACACACACACACACACACACACACATATTCGCATACAAACACTCTTGAGTTTGTCTTCCTGTGCTTGAAAGGAGCTCCTTGACATAATGCATGTCCAGGCTTTGGTGTTAACAGTTACATCTACCAGACCCTGATCCTAATCCTGAACCAGACCTGAGACCAAAAATAAATTTTAGAAAGCCCTTTGTCTAATAAGTGCCAGCCAAAACATCAAGACATAGATATCCTCTTTACAGAGATATAAACAAACAATAGTGCTCACATTAATAGCCAGACACAGACTTGTATTACATGAACTTCTAAATGGGACCAGTCCAAAATTATCTTAATGAAAACATTAAGTAGTGAAGACTGAGAAAAGTGTCTTCATAAGTCAAAAATGTCTTTACAAAACTGGGAATTGTCCGTGCATATCATATGTCCTTGCAAAGCAAAAGCTAGAAAAATAATTTTGGACTACAAGTTCCCATAAGTCACGGTTGTCCTCACTAGACGTCCGATCATTAGATTAGATAGATAGATAGATAGATGGATAGATACATAGATACATAGATACATAGATAGATACATAGATAGATACATAGATACATAGATACACAGATAGTACTTTTATTGATCCCTTTAGGCTTGTCCATCAGGGGAATTGACATCTCCATCACAATTCACACCACTGTACATATACACAATAGGCATTTGAAAGAGTCAGCACCGTTAAAAATATATTTTTTTAAATTATAAAAAGGAAATAAAGTTAGCCATAAATAGAGCTTTATGATGTATACAAGTATGCTGTGTGTACCTGAGAGGGATTCTGTATGTGCATAGGAACAGGAATATAACAATAATACTATATAATATAAAATTGAAAATATAATAATAGCAGTGATCGTATAATAACAATAATAATATAGTAATAATGATAATAAGCATTGGTCCCAGTGAAGATATCCAAACAAATACAATATGCACACAAATGCATTATGACATCAACTCCTAATGTTGATTCATAATGTTTTAACTTTATAAAGCCATTGATTAGAGACGACTGGTCTGACTCATAAAGACAGCCATAACAAGATCTTTGCACACTTGTATCGATCCTGTTCTCTGGTTTTTATCACAGATGGAGCTGCAATGCGTGCTGGAGTTCAGACGGGAGATAGGATCATTAAAGTGAGTCTTTGTACTTTTCTCTCTTTTTACTCTCAGGATCAGAAATTGAGCATAACTGTGACGTAAACCAAAGACAAAGATGAAACAAGTCAGTTTATCTTGGCTTGAACACTTTAGCCCTTCAAGCCTGCCTTGTTCTGGAGTCACACACATTTTAAGAAAATCAGGTCAATTCTATCACAGGGAACTTGCAACAACTCCCAATAAATCCTCTTGGTAATGAAGATCATGTACGATTGTTCACATTTAAACATTACTTTACAGTGATTTTTGTCTTTAACAGGTTAATGGGACCTTGGTTACACATTCAAACCACATAGAGGTTGTAAAGCTCATAAAATGTAAGTATGTCTGTTGTATGTGTTACAAGAATCCTAAAATCTCCATTAGGGGTTTGTTTTAATGGGTTGAGACACCTGTTTGTCAGACAAATATAAGATTCAAGCTGGTTGTTTCTTGTGGAAAATACATATCCTGATTTATTTTGAGAAAACTAAAAAGGGGGATTCCAGGTTTTTGTGTTAGAAAACAGATAATCCATAACAAACAACGCTCATTCTGACCATATTCTGGTCCCATACTTTTTTAATGTGGTCAAGTATTTCCCTGATGGAGCTCTGTCAGATGGTTTTCATGATCAGATTTTCACGGTGGTTTTGGATGTTATTGTGTGGTCAGCGTTTTTTTTACTCTCTTCACCCTCCGTTCATTCCTTTCCCATGACTCCTCTCTCCTGCAGCGGGGTCGTATGTAGCTCTGACGGTGCTGGGGAGGCCTCCGGGGCTCCCTCAGATCCCCCTGGAGGAGGACGAGGAAGGGGAGAGGGAGGAGGGGGCGGAGGTCAGCACGTCTCTCTCAGCGCCGCACTTACCTGCGCTGCAAGGTGGAGAGAAATGCAGCCCAGCCTGCGGAGCCCAGGAGTCAACCAGCTCTTCTCTACTTGATGGGGTGAGGAAGAAGGAGGGTGACTTTTCTTTTTAATATAATATAGGAACAATTTATCACAAAAAACTATCTCTTACAAAAAGTTTAAAGTAAGAAAAGATCTTTTAACCAGCATTGCGCAGTCATTAAAATGCTCCAAAGAGAAAAAACAAAAAACAAGAATATGAAAAACATTAACACAGAGCACAGAGGAGACATAGATGTAAAATATAGAATACTATGGGATTATCAGAATCAGAATACTTTATTGATCCCCTAGGGGCTATGGCTTTTTAGTGTGCAGTTACTCCCATTCAGAAGGTGTTAGAAATATAGGAAAGTACAAGTGTAGGCATAAGTTTCTTACCCAAAAATTAAAATCTAAGCATTAAAATATAAAAGAAAAGAAAATATAGACCAGAATATTAAGTATGTACAGCCTACTTAAGATGTGTGGTATATACATGATGAGATAGGTATGGAAAGGCATGACATAAAATGTAAAAATGATTACCAAAAAAGTGCAGTTGTAAAGAACAACTTAAAATCTTACACATTTTTAGGTCACAATGCCTCAATCAATTCATCTTATTTTATGACGTTGTATCTAAACTTAGCAGAAAAATTTAAAAGATCTGGAAAGTAAATTGTTTTTTGGTAGTGTCACATTTACAAAGAACATGCATTTGTGGGATGAGTAGCAATGCTGAGGATGTGAATTTGCTGATTTTTTTTCTGCCGATGCCTTATTCTGCTATTTCATGTAGTGCTAGAATTAAGAAAAAATCTTTGAAACACGCACTTCCTAACTTTTAGAAAAGTAGAGTCGCACACTTGAACTGTAGTTTTACAGTTTTTAGATTAATGCAGCAGATACAAACAACATTTCCTTATTATTCATACAATGCACAACAACGTAACTCCTTATCATGTTGAGTTAATTTGTGAAACTTCTCAAACACTGAAAACTCTGCACTATAAAGAAAAGTGCAACAATGAGAAACATAAGACCGATACCGTAAGTGGCCAACGTGCGCTGCAAGTATTATATATAAAAATTGATATAAGGACTGGATTAAATTCTGAATATTTGCATTGGAAAAAAACATAGAGTATGAAATATCACAGGTAACATAGTTCTGAACTACAGGGTATCGTCATTTCTTTTGATCTTATTTCCTACTTGTTGCTCAATTAAAATGATCGTTTTAGTTCCTATGTGAATCAGATTCTTGCTGAACTACTAGTTGGTTTAGTCGAGGAGAATATCTTTCTGATACTTCGATATCAAATCTGTGAGACTTTGCTTTCTGTCTGCAGAATCTCAGTGCAGCTGTGAGCAGAAACTTCTCAGAAACAGTGTTATTTTTAACTGAAGGATTCATGATATCAGCAGCTTATCTGTACGGGTAAACCCATGCTGCTCATTATTTTTAATAAGCCCAGACGTTTCAGTCCATTACAGACGGCCTTTACCAAAACTGCTCCGCTGTGTCAACAACTTGTCCTCTCTGTTACACTGAGCAGCAAACTGGACTATGTGCTTTACACGAGAATACCTTTAAAACACCATGAAAAAACCAGCCTTCCTGTTCCTCGGATCATGTTCTTGAAAACACACAGACAATGAGACAAATAATGTTGTGAAATCAGCTATTTTAATTTAAGTACATACAAGTTCCCTGTTTAAAGTAATTTCTGAATATCACTTCTCTTTTCCCTGTGAGATGACCTGGAGCTCCTCATAACTACGCTGAGTGTGATACAAACAACGATGTAATGATGTTGTTCTCACTGTGACTGCTGCTTCTTTATGTTTTCTTTTAGGCTGAGAAAAGCCAGAAGGTCGACAGCCTGCAGAAGATGTTAACCAAGGAGCAGCAGGATTTACAGGTGTGTGAAAGTTCGTTTATATCTATTACTTTAACTATTTTTGTCAGTGTGTTTTATTGGAGTCACCCTGAAAGAAACTAGAAGAAATCTGGACTTAATATCACTTTCATGCCTCATATCATATTTTCACCTTTAGTCAAAACATATCAGACCATATCCACGTTAAAACATCTAGTTATTCGTGTCTGAAGTGCGTTTTTTTTGGAATTGTCTCACAGGCGAAGGAGGAGGAGTACAGCAGGAACCCTCGGCCCAAACTACTGAAGGAGATCCAGGAGGTCAAGAAGCACATTTCACTGTTGCAGGAGCAGCTGAGCAAAGCAGGGACACAGGTGCTGTAGCAACACAGACAGAATAAAGCTCAAAACATGCTGAATTTATACTTTATCTAACAAAACCAACACTGTTAAACAGATTAAATCAAGCTTGCATGTTGTGGCCCCACATAACCTTCATCAGGGAACATCAGCTCAAGTTTATCTGTTTCATTTTAAACTTACCTCAGAGTCATTTATTATTCTTTATACCTCTCTTTTCTCTACCTTTAAACACTATTTTGACCCCTGTCTGAACACACATTAGCCCTTCAGTCTTCAACTGTTAATATTTTTCTCTAAATTGAAAGTAAGAACAGAATTTGAAGGTACAGCATGTAGAACTGGGAACATCTGAAGTATATAAAATCAGATTGTAGCCTTTTGAAATAAGAAACTTGCCCATTTGTTGAGTTTTAAACATCAAAACATTCTCCTGTCTCCTTAATCTTCCAAATTGGTGCATTTTGTCCAGACACCTGCAAAACAGAAAGCTGTGAGTACAACTAGTTCATCCATTTTGCACAACTAAACAAAGAAAAACAATATTTTTTAAGTATTCAGGTGATTAAATACTAACTATAACATTGTTTAATCATCTATCTACTTAATCTGATCTGCAAAAGGCTTGTGAAGACTTTATACTATACCTTGAAATTACACAAACTCTTTTGGTGCTTTGTTTCGCATAATATTTCACTAAAAAACACCCAACCTAGTTTTTGGATAGCCCAAAAAGGACAGTTTCTCTTTCTTATTTAGTTATATAAATGATTTAATGGCTGAACTCTTTTTTGACTTTCAACTTTTGAGGAGGATTTCATCGAAAAGCAGATTGTAATTTTTTTTTTGTTTGCATCAACTTGATTTGATTTTTTATATTAAAGTGTTATTGGTTGGATTTTAATCAATTTTATTAATTAATTTTCTTCATTTTTAATCTTTATTTCACCATTCCACACCCTTTTAACCCTTTCTGTTCTCACCTTTGAATTTGTTCTTTTTCATCTTCCTGAAACTTTTGCCCACAATCCTCTTAATTCCGGAGAGTTTTTGCATCATAAGAATATTCTAGATTACGCTCTTAATCCTTTAAACTCTGCCATGATTTGTCCCTCATATCATGTCAACAAATGTTTTTCAAGGTGATATAGAAAAGAAGTAATATTATTATCAATAGAATTGTTACATTGAGCTTAAAGGGGGGTTTGCATTTCTTTTCAGCAAATGCAGGATATTGAAATACTGAGCATCAAATTTCAACATTATACAACATAATAATATAATAAAACATCATAATATTCACTGAGTAATTGGTCTTTTTTTTTTTTTTACATTATTTCCAAGAAAAACAGCCACATCAATCCCACATTTTCCTGGTGCTGTTGAATTATATAATTAACTTCAGCTTTTTTTAACAGAGACTTCATATTAACTCCATTCACTCACTCACTTCACCTTCTGAGTTTATTGTAACTGATCAAAGTTCCTATGTGTGTGTGTGTGTGTGTGTGTGTGTGTGTGTGTGTGTGTGTGTGTGTGTGTGTGTGTGTGTGTGTTGTAGGACGGAGCCACAGGGTCTGAGGAAGGGGACAGCGGCCCCCCCCTGAGGGAACAGACTCCATCTTTGCCAGGCGACTGCAGCAACAACGGGCTCTTGACCAGCAATAACTCTGTGGGTATAATGACAGACTACAGCAGGCAGTGCGGTGAACCACGTTACCCAGAAGCACTCTGTTTCTGTGGAGGGTGTTGTTGTGGTTCGGTGGCAGCAGCTCAAAGTCATTTATCAAGCAGAGCTGCCAAAACGGAGCAGTTGAACCAAATCTTCAAGCTCACAGTTGATGTAATGTTTTTGTTCTTGATCAAACAGAAAAGAAGAAAATTCAACAAATTTTGGGTAAACTACAAACTCAGCTCCAACATTCATAAAGTTGGTGGTTTGTGTTTTATGCAGCATTTTTAAGAGTTTCTTCACAATGACCGCGGTTTTGCTGCTGACCACAAAGCACCGTTAATGGTGTGTTTAAAAGGTCGTAGATCTGAAACATAACAGGAAGTCTGTCTGAAAACCCCTCTGGCTCACACTCCTTTGTAAAAACAATCTGTTTTATCACTGCTTCTATAAATAACAACGAAATGCTTCTTTCTTTTTTCAGTCTCTGGGGATATCCCAGAATTCAGCACCAGACTAAACAATCAATTTTGCTTAAGTGTCCTGTTGTTCCATGTGTGTGTAGTGATGTGTGAATTTGTATTTGTGTGTATTAGATACAAAGCAGCCCCCTCCCCGAGAGTTTTGGTAAAAGAGAGACGCCCTGCCAGAGCCCCGACATCGGCCGCAGAGACGGACTCAACTTCTGCTCGTCACCTGACACAGATGAGACTCCTGACGCAGTGAGACACACACACACACACACACACACACACACACACACACACACAAAGGACTTACCAGAATTAAATCATTGATCTAGTTTTTATGAAAGATGATGTGAGAATCAAAATAATAACAATAATACATTTTAATCTTAAAGCAGTTTTCTCAACACTCAAACACTCACGGCTTTTTAGTTTTCCATGTTTCGATTTAATGCGTATATTTTACTTGATATTTTACTTAATGATAAATTATGCTGAAATGCTGAGCATCAGCATGGAAAAGGAAAAGCCAGAGTGTTGAAATGAGATTGCTCAGCATTTCAACATCCAGCATTTCCTGAAAGGCAATGTATGCCCCCCCTCTATTTTAAATTGCTCTTTCTATTCTTAGTTTTTTTTAATACTTTTACCATTTTGCTATACTGTCTTAATGTGTACCTTTTATTTATTTTGGCTTTTTAAATTTTTCGGTTTTTATCTAATATCTAAATTTTATTTGATATTTTCCTTAATGTTAAATCTAAACTGCTCTTTCTATTCTTTAAATTTTTTATTTTTACCAATTTTGCTATACTTTCTTACCGTGTACTTATTATTACTTATTTAGGCTTTTCTAATTTTCTATGTCTATATTTAATATGTATATCCTACTTGATGTTTTACTTAGTGTTAAATTTAATTGCTCTTTCTATTCTTCTTATTTTGTATTTTTACCTTTTTTGCTAGACAGTATAACGTTTTGATTTCATGTTTCCATACGTTACATCATGCTTTTATGCAATATGACATAATGCGATCCAATAAATTAAGAAATACAAGAAGTTATGATGTAATGCAATGAGATACATTTTAATATACTATGATGAAGTACAGTATGTTAACATCTGATATGTTTTAATATGTGCGTATATGAAAGATATGCTGCATTGATATTCATATTTTGATTTATTATGATTTGATATGATATACTGTGACACAGTAAAACATTATAGAAGAGATTTTGTTGACTTTTTTTTCTATTTTTGTGTTCAAGCCAAAAAAGGCTGTTATGATAACTTGGAAGCTGTTTCTTTCTGGTTTGTGGAACAGATACTTCATCAAGTGGTGGCACTAAAATACACATTCTCTTCTTTTCCTTCTGTGTGTGGGAAAGTCAAAGAATGATAAATTAAGAAATATACTAATAAAGGCTGTTTGTCCAGGCTGTACTTGTACGCAAGGCTGAGAATATCACCTTGTGAACTTTTTTTTCTTTTTGTCCATGTTTTTAACAATGAAATATTTTACCCAGGAGTCCAGTGGCCTGTGCGGTGTGAGCAGCCCCCCCTACCTCCTCAATCCTCAGATCATCGGAGCGGAGGACGACTACTTTGATTGTCCACAAGAGCAGGTGGTTAAAGGAATCTTTCAAAGAGTAACGTGTCTGTTTGGATTTACATTCAAACTTCAGCGCAGTCTGATGATTTTACCTCCATCTCTCTTTCAGATTAACGGTCAGTGCAGCTCCTTTCAGAGTTTAGACTCGCTGAAGTCTCGGCCCGCTCACCTCGCCGTTTTCCTCCATCATGTTGTGTCACAGTTTGACCCTGTGCCTTTGGTAAATACGTGACAAAGTTCTGAAACTCTATTTCATCCACATCCTTTTTATCCTTTTTTTAAATTGTTTTTATTTCAGTTTTATGATGGGAGATCTTTCTTTTCCTCTCTTTCAGCTCTGTTATCTCTTCGCTGAAATGCACAAACAAACCAATTCAAAGGAAAGTCGACGCTGCTTCATTGAGTTTCACTCACTTTTCATGGATCGAACGGCGGTGAGTCAATTTGTTTGTTCAAGTTTCTTTGGTAAAACGTAACTTTACTTTACAGGTCCACAAATCTGAATAAGGCGACAATTAGACAAAATTTTTGAATTCATTTTTTTGAAATCATTCACAAGTTTCATAACAGTTGGGTAAAAATTAGCACGTAACTTCTTTAAAATAATGTCAAAATATAATTGTGAGCCAATCACAATCAACAAGTGACTGTTTCATTCAGTTTCTTTGAAATTTCCCTGAAATTTCAGGGTTAATGGGTGAAAATTAGTGATTAATTTAAAGCTGTTTGTGGACCTTACTTCTTATAACTCAAAAAGTATTCAATAAATCAACAACTACAAGTTTTTATCACCTGTTTTTCTGAAATGGCAGAATATAGTTACCCAGTGATGTTGGTACAATTCTCTACCAATTTTGTGATGAATTGTGATCTGATTTAATATGAATTATTGACAAATTGTCCTTTATTTGCCTTGAAATTCAGAGGAAATGTGAAAGAAATTGAACAAAACAGTCACTTATTAATTGCGGCTTGCTTGAAATTTAATTCTTAGAAAAGTTATGAGCTTATTTTAACCCAATTCCCATGGCCTTGGGGGGAAAGTTCAAAGAAATAAAAAGAAAATTTGCCTAATTTTGATGAAATTTGCAGACCTGCAAAGTAAAGTGTTTACATTCCTTTTTCTTTTCCAATGTATTGTTGATGTGATCACTTTTTCTTTTCCCATTTTTCTCCAGAATCTTAAAGTGCCAGTACCAGAGGCTGTTGCAACAGAATTGGGTAAATCATGGAAAGAAGCTTACAAATATTTTTTCAATAAACCATCTTCAAACATGGGATTAAGTTGTTCTAGTTAACTCTTCAAACATTGCCCTTTGGACTTAGCCGCTTTGATATATTGTTGAAGATCTGCTGTTCTCAGAAAGTTATTTTTAACTTGTGAGAGTTAAGAGTCGGGATTAGACGATCTGGGGTTGTTTGTGTGTCTCTGCACAGAGAAGCGAAGGCTTGAGTTAATACCTGAGGAAGTCTGCAAACAGTACAGTCAGACGCTGCAGGAGGCACTTTTACCGGACCTGCACAGGAACCTGGAAGACTTCAGGTAACAGTTTAACACATTTATAATCAGCTTAACTTTCCCCGATAAAAATCTGTGGTAGTTCAGAAAAAGGACTCTTATTGTTGCCCTGTTAACAGTCTTTTCAATGTGCTGATGTGTTTACGTGTTTGCAGACAGAAGCGCAGCATGGGTCTGACTCTGGCCGAGGACGAGCTGTCGAAGTTGGACTCAGAGCGAGGAGAAAACCAGCAGGCTTTAGAGAAGGAGTGCTCCTGCGCTGAGCACATCCTCTCAAAGATCGAGGATATCCTGTGAGTCCCCGACCATACACACTCACACACACACACACACACACACACACACACGTTTTCTGTGTGTTTTCAGTTCCTGCACTCTTTGAATGGTTGTGTGTTTGCTAACCTGGAGTTCTGTTTGCAGGTTGACGTCACAGCCCGCAGAGGAGGAGAAGTGGTAAGACTGAAAGACAGTTTTACTTTCTGATGAACTGTAAAACTGTTAAGATCCATGGGGGCATTCTTGTAACATGTTTTAATAATTCACAAATGAGAGAAAATATTGCACATAAAAGTTATGTGCTTGAATGTAAAGAAAATTACAGACATTTGTCCATTAACGGCTTAGGAGTGTTCAGCATCCTCACAGAAAATCGTCCTCTACATCAGCTGTTTTGTCACTGCACTTGCACAATGGATCCAGTTTCTAAAGTTACATCCTTCTCTGGCTTAACGATTTGCAAAAATAATCTCTCCTGTGTTTTCATACAAACACATTGACAAAAACCCATGACATTTCTATTTGCTACTCATGACTTATTTTTGTCCATTTTTAGTCACTTTTTTCACTTTTTTTCCCCCACTTTTGGACAATTTTTTGCTTGTTTCTGAATTTATTTAGAAGTTTTAGCCCAACTTTCTTGCCATTTTTTATTGCCTTTGGCCATTTTTACCACTTTTAACTCTTTTTTGCCTCCTTATTTTTCACCATTTTGCTACCTTCTTACTACTTTTTAAGTTTCCTCCCAATTTTCTTGCCAATTTTTGTTGCTTTTTGGCAATTTCTGCTAACATGGACACATTTTAATTTACTTATTTCTACTCTTTGCTGTTTTCCCTATATTTACCACTTAATAACAACAATAATAATAATTACAATTATAATAATAATAATAGTAATAATAATTAATGTATTTTATATTGCGCTTTTCAAAGTACTCAAAGACACTTAATAGATTAAAAGACATTAAAATCCAACAAGCAAAACAAACAAGCAAAACTTGGATTGTTTCTCCTGCAAAGGTACTTTTGAACAGTTTGTCTCTTTGATTGAGTAACAGTGAGCCTCAATCACCTACTGCAAAAAAGTTAACTGGTATTCTGACACATTTCAGGTTGAATATTGCACTGTCTGCGATTAGAATATTGCAGCAGGACGTATTGTGATTAATTGCCCAGCCCTACATCCTACTGTCATTGAACACTCGTTGCTGTAAAAAAAACATAAGGGTTATTCATTGATTAGTGTGGTAAATCGTCTTTATATCATCTTTCTAACTGTGTCCTGCCCTTTTGCAGCCAAACAATGCAGTATGTGATCCTCACGTATATGAAGCACCTCGGGGTGAAGGTGAAGGAGCCGCGTGGCCTGGAACATAAAAGAGCACGCATCAATTTCCTGCCCAAGATTAAGGTCTGACACTAAGTTTAATTCTTTATGGTATATTTCTCACCATCATCAACAAGCTATATCACCTCAGCAGCTATGAATCATCATGCCACACCATCTGTGTTTCTTTATCCATAAAATTAACATTATCAGCAAGATGTGTATGATGGAATAAACATTAATTTTTTAAAATTTCTTAAGGTTTCATGTACATTCATGTTAGATTATCACTGCTCTGATTGATGATGTTTTAAAAGTTGGCCTTAAAGTAAATTTTTCAGAGACACATTTGTTGTTTTTATTAAGCAGAAGAGTATCAAGCCTGAGAAGGAGGGCGAGGAAAAGGTGAAGAAGCCTCGATTTCCCAACATCCTCGGCCCGCCACGGCGTCTGACCCGAGTGGACTCGACTTCAGGTGAGGAGAAAAGCTAAACCTTTAAGATTTCTGTGAAACCTCTGATTGTTAAGGGTCACTGGTGTTGTGTCTGCCTGCCCATGTTTCTTTCACCCTCAGTGGGTAAAGCCGTGGAGATGAACAAGCAGCGATCACCAAAGCAGCTCCCTCAGCCCGTCGCAGGGATCCCCGAGCAGTCCGACTCCTCTGCCTCAAACTCTGGACGCACTCGTGGAAATCAGCTCAGCGAGAGTTCAGACACAAGCGTTTTATCGCTGCCTCACACCACCTCCCCCGTCCACAGCTCTCCCACCGCTCTGACCTCAGATACAAGTGGACACGACTCAGACTCCAGTGAGAAAAACTTCTTTATGTCTTTATGTCTGAGGATTCTGGGGGGGAACAAAATATTGCTGTTAATTCATTAACCCAATAAAGCCAAACGTATCATATTTGATACATGAGTTAAAAGACCTCTATCTCATCGAAATGATAAACAGTTTCTTTAAAAACCCGTTGAAAATACTTTAAAAACATATTCTACTACCTTGAGGATTGTCATATCACTACAGTTGGCTGAAGTTGTATTTTGGCCCTTTTCAAAATGTCTGCTCTCATGAATCATCCACTGACATATTTTCAGGAAAATCATTGCTTGATTTTCAAGAAGTTGCTGCAAGAATAGCATAGAAATAGTTACTTTTTTAAGTGTTTTGCTACATGCAAATTTACAAAAAAAACTTGAATAAAAATAGATAAAATAGTACGCAAAATTGTCCAGTGTGCCAAATGTGATACAAGAAGGGTTTTTTTTGTGGATTTTGTTAAAAGGGTTAATGAACATCTCAGTTCCTAAAATTTTGAATTTTCTGACTTTTTTGATAGGTCTGGCCTTACAAAGTTAAGAAACTTGTATTTTGAGAACACTTTAACTCTCACTATGTTGAAATGCCGAGCATCAGGTTGGGTAGGGGGGCATATGGGACTGTTTTTAATCGGGTGCAAAGTGCTTTATGCGGCATTTATTGTATGAAAAGTACTTTATAAATAAAGTTCTGATTTGATTTGATGATGTGGGGGGAGATGACTCGAGGGTGTCACTCAGTTTAGTGCTGCTCTAATGGAGCAGTGGAGATGTTAAGGTGAGGGTTGTGGCTTAGCATTTCAACATCCCCCTCTAATTTGGTTTGCAAACTCCAGATTGGGAACTACAGGCTTCTTTAATACGACTATGAACGGCTGCATTATGCAAAAAGAACAATCAGAGTCAGTGTTACAGCTTTTTAACATTCAGCAATGCTCCAAAAGTACAACTTTTTTTCTTCTAGCTGGGACTGAAGAAGCTCAAACTAGGAGCATCTTTGCTGCTACATAATAATCATAAAGACAAATCTCGGTCTGAAGCACAGGAATCTTTAAATAAACTGTCTTATATCTGAACCTGATTTTGTATTTTCCTCGCCACAGATGTGTCTCCATTCTGCATCCAGGGTCTGCAGTCTGGAGACCACCAGGATGGCGTCACCAGTCCTGTCAGCACCCAGTTTGATTTCAGCCCCTCTAACCTGGAGCAGCTACAGGAGGAGGACCAGGAGGCTTTCAGGTAGAGGAGTCAGCCAAGAAGGAGTCACTTTATGGCTCCTTCACTTTCTATCAGACTGAGGGAGAAAACAACATTACTCCCTGTTTGTGTCTCTGCAGGATGGAGGTGCAGTGTGTGGTGGGAGCAGCAGACATCCACAGTGAAGACGACCTGGGAGGGGAGGTGGAAGGAGGTGAAGAGGATCCTCTGAACTGGCAGAGTCTGGTCAGCAGAGGAGTTTTGGCGAGTTTGAAACCACAAGAGATCAAACGGCAGGAAGTCATCAACGGTGAGTTTTTTTAATGAACAGCCTAGAGAAAAGTGAATGACAAAAACACACAGCGCTCAGTTAATTCACGCCTCCTCACGTTTCATCCCTCAGAGCTTTTCTACACTGAGCGCGCTCACCTGCGGACATTGAAGGTGATGGACTCGATTTTCTATCAGAGGCTGAGCAGAGACGGAGTTCTTCCTCCAGAGGAGCTCAAACTCATCTTCATCAACCTGGAGGAAATCATTCAGTTGCATGGTAACAACGCTGACTGACTGCTTAACAGAGAAACCACCGAAATAATGCTGAGGAAACCCATTAAAACTAGAGGGGGGGGGGGTCGCATTTCCTCTCAGCAAATGCTGGATGTTGAAATGCCAAGCACCGCATTTCAACACTCTTGCTTTTCCATGCAAGAAAAGCCCTGTGTTGAAATGCTGAGCCCCATTAAAAGATTAAGTACCTTCTTGCAGCAGATGCTGAAATGCTAAGCCAAAGCTCAGCATTTCAACATAATTAGTCTGTAAATACTGGCACAATCTCTTACATCACAAAATTTAAAAAAAGAAAAAAATGTATATGTTTAGAAATTTATATGTATGGGCATTTATGTATACATGTTTATTTGTTGGGTGTTAAAATCTTGCGTAGATTTACGATGTATATTTGCTCAAATGTGTAAGTGTAGACAAGTGTATATATCAGAAATATAACTTCATACAAATTGAAAAAAGTAAATAATGATTTATGTTATACTTTATTGCATTATATTATATTATATTATATTATATTATAATATATATATAAAAGTTTAGCTGACTGGATTTTTTTTATCAATTAAAAACAGAGAAGGGTCAGAAATTAACAAGCTTCTTTTCCTCCACTGCTTTTTGTAAAAAAGTTAAATCAGAGCAAAATCGCATAGTTCCAATGTTTTGACTCTCTATTTGTCTGTAGATTCTTTTTGCTGATTATTTTCTTTTACGTTTTATCAAAACAAATATTTTCAATCAATATATTTAATTCAAAAAACGGTATTGAGGTTCAGTTAGAGTTCACACTGGAGGTCAGCGGCTTATTGCTTAGACAAAAAAGCTTTCGTGAGGTTTAAGTCAGTGTATTTTGGATTATCTCAAAAAATAAACCTGTATAGCAAACGTGTAATTTTTAAGTTGTGAATTGAATATTTCAGTGAGGGCTGAAAACTTTCAAGGGCCTAAGTTTGTCTAAAAGTGCTGCAAAGTTTTTGAGACCCAACCGTACGATGCTATAACGTATTTTACTTTGTCTTCTCTCCTCTATAGTTTCTATAATAGAGCAGATGACATCAATTAGGAAAAGGAGCGAAACATCAGTGATTGGTCAGATCGCAGATGATCTCCTGGCCTGGGTAAGAACCAGTTCTACAAACTAAACAAGGATTTTTGTCTTAAATCTGTGCTGAAGAGACACTCATCAAGAGGGAAATTTTGGTCAAATTTTCTGCTATTTCTATGACTTTGGGCTTAAAGATACCTGATAATCATGTATTATTTTGTGGTTTTTTTCACAGCAGATGTTAATGAAAACTTTGTCAGTAGCCTGCAGAAAGTCTACAAAAAACAGTTGAAAAGATTTTACAAAAATTTAGTTACGCAGTTAAAAAAATAGTTTTTGGTGATGCTTTCATGCAAATAATTTCTTTTTAGCATCTCTTGGTTAAAATGCACAGATTGCACATTTTGATTCACAGTGGGATTGAACTGATCTGCTTGATTTTAACAGTTCTGGCGTTATTTTCTGACTCACGAGATCAGCCTGACACATAAACTTACAATCTTGCTGCAGAGTCAACAGGCAGCAGTGAAATATGTTCGACCATTACGTTTTTTATAACGTGGGATCATTGAGGGATTTTGACCAATCAAAAATCAAGTGTTTAACTCAGCTCATCAAGAAAGTTGAAGTCAAAACTGTTATTTGTTTCACATGCAGTTAAATTTCTTTACAAACGTTCTGTATGTGTTAATATTTTGTTTCAGTTCAGCGGGGAGGAAGAGGAGAAGATAAAGAAAGCTGTGGGAGCTTTTTGCAGCAACCAGCCGTACGCACTGGAGTTCATCAAGAGCAGAAAGAAGAAAGACCAGAAGTTTGCTTTGTTCATGCAGGTCAAGAGCTACTTTGACCTTTCTTTCATTGAAAAGGGCCAGTTTCAGAATTTTCTCAGAGGAAGATTTTTAACAGCCGGGGGGAGAAAAGAAAGTGCTCAGTTTGGTTTGGAGTGAAAAGTGTTTTATAGCTCAGCCGTCATCTTCTTAAAGATTGAAAACAGAAATCCAAAATGATGTCTTGGATAGAAACATTTTTTATGTCTTTTTTAGTAAAGACCTTAAAGCTTTATCTTTATTTCTTCTCTTTAGGAAGCTGAGAGTAACCGTCTGTGCCGCAGGCTGCAGCTGAAAGACATCATTCCTGTAGAGATGCAGCGAGTCACCAAGTACCCACTCCTACTGGACAATATCGCCAAATACACAGGTAGGATCACTGACTGCACTTTTCTTGCCTTATTATATTTGCACATGAATAATGAAAACACAATTCATTGTGTTTTTTCTTCTCACAGAGGACCGAGAGGAGAGGGAAAAGGTGCGAAAAGCTGCAGAGTGCTGCAAAAAGATCCTGAATGATGTGAATGAGGCTGTAAAAGAAGCTGAAAACAAACAGGTACAGAACCAAAGACATGTTTTTTGCTCATTTCAGGGAGATTTTATAAAGTCACTACTCAGATGTGACTTCATTAATCTGTTTTATTCCTTTGAACAGAGGCTGGTGGACTATCAGAGAAGATTAGACATCACTTCACTCAAACCGAGTGAAAACCCAATGATCATGGAGCTGAGGGTGAGAAATGTTCTTCAAGAAAATCTTCAACCATGTCTCTTAACCCTCTGATGCATGAATTATGAAAGTCAGTGTCAGGATTTTTCCCTTGAGTGTTTTTATTTGACTTAAGGCATGAAAAACAGTTTTCAATACACAGGCTAATATGAATTTCCACCACATGAATCATTGAATTTAGGAGTAAATAACTTTTAAATAGGTGTCCACTGTTGTGACCACTATGCACCACAGGGTTAATGTGAAACAAAAGGTGACAGTTTTGTTTTATTTTTGATGTTCATCATTATCTAAATTTGAGAGATTGGTGAGATTTAAAGATGAAGCCACTTTGAAATGAGGGGTTGGTTCTTGTTTTGCAGAATCTGGATCTGACTAAGAGGGTGATGGTGCACGAGGGGCTGCTTTCCTGGAAAGTCAACAAGGAAAAAACGATCGGTAATTACCAAAAGAATAAGTATGAGTTGATAATGTGAGATGTGGTTAACAAAAAGTTTACCTGTTGGTGTTTGCATTGATTTCTGTTCACACATCTCACCTTTCTCCTTCTCAGAGCTGTACACACTGCTGCTCGAGGACATTCTAGTTTTGCTGCAGAAACAGGACGAGCGTCTCGTCCTCAAATTTCACGGCAAAAACCCGGCGAGTGCTGTCGACACCAAACACATCTTCAGTCCCATCATCAAACTCAACACTGTGCTGGTTCGTCCTGTGGCGACTGGTGAGAACTTTGAACTGTAGTTATTGCTGATTTGTTGAATCCTTGGCTCCCACTGTGGTCCACGACTTTAGGATTAATGACAAAAATGAAAACTATCTCTTTATCTTCAGAGTATGAAGTGCCATGCTCAAGTCTTTCTTTGTTTTTCTTTTGCATACTGCCACAGGGTTTATTTTTTTATCCATGACTTTTTTATCATAATATTGACTTTTTTTCATTTTATGGTTTGTTCCACTCAGACAACAGGTCCTTCTTCGTGCTGTCCATGTCAGAAAACGGAGCTCAGATCTACGAGCTGATGGCTCAAACAGTGTCTGAACAGAGAACGTAGGTTGACGATCACAAACATTGTTACATGTCGTCAGTTTCAGTCTATAACTTTAATGACTCAGCCTTTGTCGTGCTCTTCAGGTGGCAGTGTCTGATCACGCGCTGTGCTGAAGCCATGAAAGGAAAACCTCACAGCCGAGACAAACCTCCTGCTCAGACAGAGTGAGTTCAGACAAACTTTGCCTGATTGGTTGTTTCATATTCAGCCTCGCTCTAACGAGAGTTTGTTTATTTCAGCGCTGAGCGAGACGCGATCGAGATCATCAAACACAGTTTACCCAAAGCCAGCAAAGATCTGGGAGGAACATCAGATGGAAACATCAACTCTTCAGGTAGATTTGCTGAACTGTTACTTTACTGTTTGAGCTGAAACTTAAAAGGCCGTTAAATTAGGATGATCATGTTCTAAAAATCCCTGACCCAGCCTCTTAGAGATCCTGAAAAAGTACTCAAAGATACTCACAGATGACAAAGTAGCTTCATAACCCATGGATTAAGTAAAAAACTCCTTTTCCACCTGTGAAAAGTAGAAAAGTCCTCTTCTGTACTGTAAACACAAATAATGTTGGAAAACTGGCAATGACAATATTTTTTCCCATATTAAGTCTAAACTTTGAGATTGAAAAAAGCAGTTAATGAGAAAGGAAGTCATAATTTGACTGTTTATCTCAAAATTTCAACTTTTTAATCTAAAAACTTTGACTTCGTTTCTCATATCAGCTACTTATATCATATTTTGACTTCTTTCCCAAAACTTTGACTTTTTCCTCATAATTTTGACTTTTCTTCAAATTTGATGTTTTATCTTAAAATTTGACTTGTTTCCTAATAATTTTTGACTTCATTTATCTCCAAATTTTGACTTTTTATATCATAATTTCGACTTTTTATCTAAAAATTTTGACTTAGCTTTAAATATTGGCGATGTAGCTCTGATTTTGAGTTTATTATCTAAATATTTTGACTTTTTCTTTCAAAATTTTGATGTTTCATCTTGAAAATCTGATAATGTAAATAATGTTGGAAAGCTGGCTTTGTTGAGATTTCTTTCCCTTATCAGGTCTAAATTTTGAGATGAAAAAAAACAGTAAATGATAAAGGAAGTCATATTTGACTTTTTATCTCAAAATTTTGACTTCCTTTCTCATAATTTCAAGAACTTATACCGTAATTTTGACTTCTTTCCCCTAACTTCATTGTTTTCTTCAAATTTTGACTTTTTATCTTCAAATTTTGACTTGAGTCCTCATAATTTTCACTTGATTATCTCAGAATTTTGACTTAGCTTCAAATATTGGCTATGTATCACATAATATTGATTTCATTATCTCAAAATTTTTCCTTTTTTTAATTAAAATTTTTGACTGTATTTTCTCAACATTTGGATTTTTTATCTTATGAATTAGGATTTTGATTTCCACTTGGGCATTTTCTGTCTGACAGCGTTCAGAGCATGTTTTCTTTGATGCTCAACTTCTTAACAGTTTGGTGCTTTATCATAAATATCAATGGTCTGTAGAACAAGCAGATTAAAACCCAGACACTATGAGGGATTTGTTTATAAAATCCCCTAGAAACATAGTTTTACGAACAGAAAAGAGGGCACGATCGGGCAAAGGAGGATGTATGGTCACCCTCGTCAAATGATTTAAAAACTTCAGCTTTGCATTAGTTTAAAAACTTTGTTCTTCTCTCGATCAGATCTTGCGTCTCAGTGCATCCCAGAAAAAGACGACCCCTCATCTCCTGAGCTCCAACCTCCACTGAGCACTAACCCGTTTGACGGCATGAAATCAGAGGACGAAGAGGAGGAGCCGAGCTCAGCGGTCAGACAGGAGGAAGAGGAGGCCGATGAGGAAATAGATGAAGCAGAACTGGAGGCTTTTCTGGACGGACAGCTGGAGGACGGGCTGCCGTTCCTGCAGAAAGAGTCAGAACAGGGCGACGCCGCTGAAAACCAAGAGAGTAACACATTTGAGGTTTCCTCCTCTAAAGGAGAAGAAGCTCTCAGGACATGTGAGTTACACATTAAAGGGTCGTTTCACTCAAAAATGCAAACCATGCTTCGTATATGATGGGAATTTAGCCTGGATGATTCTAGAAAAAAAATCTAATAGTGATTTTTTTGGCAGATATTGGGATTTTCTTCAAATTAAGCTTCAGTGAAGTTTTTACAATGTATTCTAACATTTACAAACTTGACAGAAAATTATATCAAACCATGGAAACATCAAAAGCTTGTACTCTAATGCAAAGATGAAAACTGTAGGTGAGAATTTTTCCAACATTTTTAGATAAAAGGTTAATATTTTAAGATAAAAAGTGGAAAATTTGAGAAATAAAGACAAAATTTTGCGACAAAAAGTCAAAATTTTGAGATAAGAATTTGCAAATTTTAAGAAGTCAATTCAACATAATGTAAAAATAAAGAAAGGTTTAAACTTTCACTATTTTTTAGATAAAGACAGAGGTAAAGACATTTTTTTAATTTAAATGTCAACATTTAAAAAATAAAAGATCTGTTTGAGATAAAAAGTTGAAATTTTGATTTTAAAAAGATGTCAAAATTCTCTGATTTAAGTCAGAATTATAAGAAATAAAGACAACATTATTTGATAAATGGCAAAAATTTGAAGAAAAAAAGCAGATTTTGAGATAAATCGTCCAATTTTGACTTTTCTTAAAACGCTGAGTCTCACACCGCTCTACAATTCTTGCTTTTTCTGAACTGGACTTTTTAATATTAGTTTTAGTTATAACAACTGAAGAACAAAAAGAGCACTTTGCAAAATAACCTAAATTTTGTTACATTAAAAACATTAAAAAAAATACAAAACAGTTAAAAAAACAAAGTCAAATAAGTGATGATAAAAACAAAATTCAGTCCCAAGGAAAAAAGGATCTTTCTTTACAGTTTTACACTCACGTATGTGCGTGAAACAAAAAATCGCAGCTTTGGAGACCACATGATCAGGATGTCTGAAATTTTGATCAGAAAGCGATAAATCATTTAGCCCCAATGAGAATGTTCTTGAGCTCATTTTCGTATTTTTCCTCCTCAGTGTCATTGCTGAAACAGGCTCTTTTCAACCACATGATGAGCAGAGATGTGAGAGAGGAGACGGAGGAGAGCAGGCAGTTTACGGCCCCTGAGGCTCAGCTGGGGGCCCCTTTACCCGGGGGCCCTGAGGGGCCGTCTGCAGCGGGCGATGAGAGACGGGCTTCTTCTGGTTCACAGAAAGACGCTTCAGGAGTCACAGGGACGTGTGAAACATCTGAGCGCAATGGTGAGGAAATAAAGACTTTCCTTGTTGGTTTTTTCCTGATAAAGGAACAGTTTTGCTGCAAAAACTCAAATCTAAAGAAGTGCTTATATCTTCTTTTTAGCTTGAATTGTCTTTTTAGTCTTGAAACACATCTTATTTCAAGATATTTAAAGACAGAAAAATTGTGTCTAAATTGTCGTTATTAGTTAAAAAGAATCTGCCAATGGGGTAAGAAAAATTCTCTTGTCAGGTTTCTTGAAATTATAATAATGTCTTGATACAAGAAACTTTTATTTTACCCTAATTGCAGATTTTTTTTCTTTGTTACAAGCAATTCAGACATCATTTTTTGTCTTTAACCTCTTGAGACCTGAGCTTTTGTTTGGTGTGTATTTTATTTTTTCCTTGTTATTTGAAATTAAGACCAAATAAGTAAATCTAAATTTGGTCTCTGTGCAGAGTTGTATTTTGAGTTTTATAAGTCAAGTATTAATTTGTAGGTGTAAATGTAATTGTACAGAAATACATTGTTTTGTTTTGTTTTTTTCACTGAAATTGAAATTCACTAAAAGATTATGTGGCTGCTATCCCCAAATGTAGGTAATGGGTCAAAGTAAAAAAAAAAAAAAGAAGTTTCATGTCTCTCAGGAATATAATGTTCACATGTGGATGCTGGTTCTTAAGAGGTTGTTAAATAACTTGAAACAGGACATCTTTCTGGACTGGTCTGGTAAATATGGCTTCTATCAAGATTAATAAGACATTTTTGTGAACAATTCAACATAGAAATTTGCTTATGTTTCAGTTTTTTTGTGGTATAGATGTTTCTCAAGACCATAACCAAAAAAATCAGACCCCTCCACCTGTTTCTTCTTCTTCCAGGTGGATTTGTGGTTCTGGATTTCTGTGCGGGCTCTGAGGAGAGCAGCACCGATGACGACGGGGGAGTGGGAGTGGGAGTGGGAGTGGACGTGGGGATCGACATGAGCAAACTCCTCTCTTCCTCCTCGCAAACGGGCGGTGTCAGCGGCCCCAACCTCAGCAGGCAGCTCATGACTCACCTGCGCCTCCTGCAGGCAGACTTACAGTATCTGAAGGTAGTGTCATCAACCATACAAAGATCAACCACACAAATAATAATCATCTTAGCGCTTTAATTTTGTTGGATTGGACTTTATCTCGAGCAGGTGTGTTCAAACGTCTTTCAGAGAGAGCCACATTTATTCTGTAGCACCTCTTACTAACACATTTATTAACTCTGAAAATAACGGATGGATGCTCTTTTTGCTAAGTATTTGTCACTAAATGTGCTCAAACATCCCTGTTCCATCATTACAAACTTGTGAAATCAAACCTCACCTGTCCCTCAGGTACTTAAAAACCAAATTTGACTTTCTGAGATTAACACTGTAGATATCAACAACGTATTTCTGAAAAGTTGTAATTACATTTTGGATAGTTGGAATTTTAATGCAAGATAAGTTTTGCCTAGTTAAAAAAAGAACATTATAGATATCTTCTGCCTATCCACAATTGTCATTCCAGATTTCTACAACGTCATTTTGTATATCCATAATACATCACTCTTTGCCATTCATTTGTATGGGGTTTCTCAGTCAATATATCTACTACGTCATTTAGAATGTCCAAAATGTGAATAATGATAACATAAAAACAAGATAAGATATCTGTAATTCACATTAAAGATATCTCTAAATTCATTTCCCCTGGTCAAAATTAAATTTTGGATATCTGAAGAAAGAATTGTGGATATATTGAATTGAGGTGAATTAAAGATATCTGTAATTCTAATTCTGCATAGTCAGAATGTATTTAGAGATCTGTAATTCATTTGCAGATATCCGTAGTTCACATTTTGGATATCCGAAATGACGTGGTAGATATCTTGAATGAGAAACCCCATACACATGAATGGCAAAAAGTTACATATTTTGGATATCCAAAATGACGTTGTGAGTAAGCAAAATCCAATTTCCAGTCTCTGTATTGCATATTCAGTCTAGATTTAAAATGTTAAAATTGCTTGTCATACTCAGGTGTCTTTTGATAAGTGGTCAGTTTTACATGCTTTAGGCCCATTTACTTCTTAAAAATTGTTTTTTTGGCACCGTTTCATAACTTCAATCCAGACTTGTGTCCTCTAATGTGTTTTTTGAACTCTCACATTCTTACATCATGATAAGTATATTCATTTAAAGACGTCATCTGTAAGAGTTGTTGTGTTTCTGCAGAATGTACAGAGCTTTAGCTTCATACAAAACAGCCTATGCACAGTCTGATCTTCTTTCAGGAGGTGGAGATAAAGTACAACGAGCTGAGACAAACGCACGGTGAACCTGCCGCTGACTCAGAGGACAACAACGGTGCGTTGCTCTCAGTTTTTCAGTCAACATACAACACCTGATGTGATTCTTTTATGCACTAACAGCTTGACTCTGTTTTTTAAGGTTTGACAGATGGGATTCAGTGATGAAGGATTTCTTTCAGCGAGCTTGGTTGGAAGCTTAATGCTACTCCATAAGTTTTCTCTGGGTTATTTAAAACTGATGGAGGCTGAATATCTTATCACTTCAGGCGTGTGAGGACTTTCTCGTCACTATCAGGACTGCTCCACTATAAACTCTGAACCCCCCTGAGGAGAGAAACTGTGAGATCCTTTTCGGCTCCAATGATGTTTTTATTGAATGCATAAGTTATCTTAAACACTGGAGGTGCATCATGGAAAAGGACAAACTGAGCAGCAGAGGAGCATGAAAGCTGAGCGGAAAGACTCTGAGGATGAAGAGGATGAACTTTTCAGGACTCACTGCTGTAAGCTTGACGTTCAGTTTTGCAGCACTAAATAATGGAGACAGTTTTGTACATTTCAGCCTCACACAGGTGAACATGCTTAAAGACAGACTTCTCTATTTTGAAACAGCACTGAACCCGTTATCATGTTTCCAGGATGTGTATCATTTGCAGAAATCATTCGAGAGGCTGTAAGTACTTTTATATCTCAGCTGTTTGTTTTGTATTGATTGTCTTTAGCCTAGCTGGACACAAAAACAACAAAAAATAGAGGGTTTTCAGGAGGCTTAAATCAAAAAGCATGCTGCAAACTTTCACAGACTGGTTTTACTCTCACAGAAGAGGTTTCACTCACTAATTATTATGGGTATACAAACTGTTGCCTCTTATCTGGGTGGACAAATAAGCTGTCACATGTCAGGAAGTGGTGTTAGAACACATTCTTTTGAGAAAAAAAACATAAATCTTTATTTTCTTTGCAGAAAAATTCTAAAATTTTCAAACTTCATGACAAGTTCTTTTACTAAGCTAGGCACAGACTGAAAACACATATCAGTCCTCATTTGTAGCCGTCATTTCTACTTGTTTTTGAGCACAATTATGGACCTTAGACACACAATTTCCAGCTATTCTCACTATTTTCTCATCTGCATGTAAAGCTGGAATAACTTTTCATTAATCCAGCTCAGAACTTTGCATGAGGACATTGCAGTGATAGCAAATGCTGAACTTTTAAACATGTGAATTCTTCAGGCACATAAATTGCACAGTCTAAACATGGTTGTAGATAAGTCGCACATGTAAGATCTTATTTCTTGTCCAAGTTCATCCAAACAATCAAAACAAAACTTTTTTCGAAGCTACCTATATGTTTTTAACCAAAATGTGTCTTTTTCTTGTCATTTTTGTCCCAGAATATTGGATGATGAAACAATTCAGAAGCGGTTTAAAAATGGTTTTCAAATTTCCTACAGCACCTGAATGTAGCAGAGTCAAAGTAGCACAAAGAGACGAATCTAGATGAGATCATCTGTGTACAGCTTATTACATTTCTGAAATATTTACATCTTTATGACCCATCAAACAGAACAGAGAGGTTTTTTTTTATTAAGTGCAGCGAGGGAACAGATTTAATTGTTTTAGCTGTAAAGAATCATTTCCATTATGTGCCACTGCTGAATACAACGCATCCTGTTTCGAACAGGCTCTGCAGAGTACGCAGCTCACTTTTTCGATTTGCGAATTCTTAAATGTGTTTTTCTTTTTTCTTCCTCACACTGGCTTTAATGAAAAAAACTAACCTGAGTGCCATTTTTCACCTCTTTGTACATCACCACTCACTAAAACCTTTATTTTTAACTGTCTTTGAAGATGATAACATTTTCTGCAGGGTCATATTTATTTCTGCCACAGACCTCTCATGTATACAGCCTGTTATTTTTTTACAGCACAAGCTACAAAGATTCACTTTAGTGGTTTCAACCTTCACAGGCCACAAGACTGCAGAGACTGACCAGACACAGAGACGTCTTACAAAAAAATATCACCAAGATTTAAACCTGAAGGACTTTTGTGGACTGATTTCATTGTAAAGGAATGTTAAGTCCAGTTATGACTGTGTATCAAAGGTCTGAGTTTGTTTTAGAATAATGCAATCATGTAATATTTTAACAATAACTAATTAAAAAAGGTTAAATGTACACACAGTATGAGTGTTGTAGTACAAGTTTTGTGTTGTATTGATATAACTCTTAACTTTGGTAATTTACACTCAAAGAAATGAAACATTAACTTTAATTTATGACGTTTACTGGTTCCATGTAAGTAACAAAAAAGCAATTATTGTTGAACTTTTTGTGGAAAAATAATTAATAGAAATATCAGAAAAAAGTGTCTTTATATTTCTTTTCTAGTGTTAGGTAAGTAGAAGAGTTTCACACAATTTTTAAAATTATTTTTCAGTGTCTTGCAAGAACAGGGCCACAACTGAAAAGAAGATGATGAAGAGTAAAAAACAGCTTTGATTCATTGTAGAAAGTCTGATATTTTTCTCAACCTTGTTGCAATATCCTTTGGATATGTTGCATAAGTTTAAGAGCTGTTGAACAAGTCATAGTTAACTTGCAATTAACCAAAAATTAATTACAAATTTGAACTATTCTGACTGTACCATAAAGGCGTATTTTTAAGGTTTTTAGAACTTTTGTTAAACATCAGCAATAATAGAGAGTTTTGAGTAACAGTTAAACTGAGTGAAGAATAATAAACCATCTGTCAAGAAATGGTAGAAACATGAAGGCCTAAAAGAGTTGTGAGGTTGAGTTGAAGATGATAGAGCTTCACTGACTGACTATGAGATCAATTGAAATTGTGAGACATAAGTTGAAACAAACTTACAAAAAAGTCAAAATTTTGAGAGAAATAGTCAAAAATATGGGGCAAGAGTTGAAATTTTGCCCTTCTATCTCAAAAGGTTTGATTTGATATGTGAAACAAAGGAATTTTTTACATTAATTTTTGGGTTAGAAGCTGCTTTGTCATGTTTGGTAGAGGGTCGTCTTTAGGGTTTTGAGAATATGGTCACCCTAATATTAAATTAATCCAGCACATAGACTTCTGCCATATTGACAACACTCAACAACTGACTGCAAAATCTCTTAGCTTTCTTAAAAAGAACAGTCTTTGGTTGACTTTTTTCAGATATAGTCCGTGTTGGTCTCAAAGGGCAGGTTGTCATAAAGGTTTAAGCTCTGATATCACTGCATTTATGCAAATGTTTCTCTGTGATTAGTGCAACTGTTCAACAGAAAACCCTCCAGCATCTGTACTTTCCAGTTGTAGTTCAATGTAGAAAGCATTATCAGAAAAGACCCTGGATATAAAACCTGTTAAATTAAGACACACCGGACGTCAACAACAGATTAAAAATTAACTTGCAATATTTATTGATATTTTCCCTAAAGTTCCACCACAAAACTCCCTATACTCTTCTCTCCGTATAGACTATCTCAATAATTTACTCCAAGATACCTTTGCATGTGAAAATAAAAACATGAGTGAATACAGGTTAGGTAGATTGAGGTAAAGTCTGAAAAGTATGATTCATCTTCTTGTAGCAGCTGTGGTGTGAGTTCATTATGGCAGCAGCATCGACTTCAACTTCACTGAACATCAAACCTTAAAGTAGGCAACAAAAGAGTGATGTAAGACTTTCTCCCTTTAAGAACTGTCAGCTCTGATCTGCAGTCACTTGTTTGAATTTTCACTAAGTTTCTTTGTGTCAGTTTCTTTTAGTTTATGGTTTTCTCCATCTCTCCACCTTTTGTACTTGGCCTTACTCTTCTTGTAGCCAAATCTGGCAATATCCACCATGAACACCCAGGCCAGTCCGTACATGACCACGCCGCCCAGTTTCATTATCAGGGAAGTCCTTGGAGAAGTGATCTCACAATAAAACATGGCTGTACCCACTCCCACTCTCACCGTGGCGAATAAAAAGATAAAGAGTAGATCCACAGCATCACCGAGGAGGCTGTCGTACAGGCCCACCTGTCGGAGGAACCAGCGGGTCTGCAGCAGAGGGTTGGTGATCTCGCTGCCGAAGATTACCGCGCAGGTTTCACACCCTGACTCCCCCATGAGCAAGGCCAGGAGGATGCCAACGATGCTGGCGGCGTGGTGCGCCAGCATGATAGGACCCTCAGTGCGGTTACAGATACACCAGCCCATGTCGAAGAAGAAGTAACCAAGGCAGACAGCCAAGGAGAAAGTCTGCAGCTCCGTGTTTTCTGTGCCTGAAAGGAAACAGATGGAGAAAACTCTTTGTGAAGACCCAGCGTGTGTTCAGAAAAGGAGGTGGAAATTTAAATTCCAGCAAAAGAAACTGTGAAACATTGGGAACAAAAACAGCCCTGGGTAACAGGAAATAAGAGCGTCTTCTGACAAGGCTATTTACTAATCATAAGACAGAATTTGGGGGACACCAATCAGATCAAGGGGGGCAGGGGCACCTTTGACCTCTTGCCAGATCCGCCACTGATTGAGCATCAATCTGCTCAATATCCACATAAGAGGAAATCCTTTTTCTTAATATATATTTATATCATTTTTAGACTTGTCATATTACTTATCCCAACGGTTTGCAAGAATGATGTAATTGCAATTGCTTTTCCCAATGTTACAATTGTGATTTATTGTGCAATTATTTCTAGGTTCCCCATCTTCATGATAATACTAATAAAATTAATGATATTAAACTAATTTTTAATTTGTATACCACCTCCACAGAGAAAGCTCACAAAGTGCTTTACAGGATTAATACAGCAGAAATTGTTGCATAAAAAAACACTTCTACAATGAGCAATGTATCATAAAAAGCACAACATCATAAAACATCATCCTTAACATCATTAACAGCTTAGAGACAGGATACCTGAAAACCTGCCTAAACAAGCGAGTCTTGAAGTTCTTTTTGAACGAGATTAAATGTGTGTTGTGTGTTGTGTGTTGTTGAGATCAATTGCTATGGTTAAGGGGAAGGCATTTTTAATCTTGTTTTGAAGTTAAAAAAAAAAAAAAAATCAAAACATATATGAGGGAGAAAAGTGGGATTGTTGTAAAATACAAATATAGATAACTAAATATATAAATCAATAAATAAGAAAATAAAATCTACTAGAGAAAATCTGTTAACATAAATGGGAACTTCTCAAAAAAAAACAAAAAAATTAAGAACATCATGAAAAAGTATATAACTATTTTTGGTCACTCATTTCAGAAAGTAAAACTTAGATAATATATACACTCATTAGAAATGGAATGAATTATTTCAAGCCTTTATTTCTTGAAATGTTGTTGACTGTGTCTTGCAGATAATGAAAACCCAAAATTTACTGTCTTAGAAAATTAAATTGTTACCAAAAAAATCAATAAAAAGGGAAATTTTAGACAGAAATGTCAGGTTTCTGAAGAGTATTGTTGCTTTTTCACTGATTTTTGCTGCTGTTTGACCATTTTTACCACCTTCAATTTATTCTCAAGCTTCAGATGATGTTGCAAATCAGCACCTATTATGATTCCTTCTTTGGTTGACTGATCTGAGTGAGTGTAAGTGAGTCTGGTTCCTCTGTTTCATTTTCTCACACTGACCTGCGTGTGTGAGGGGCCACGGCCCGTCTATGAAGATGACGTACGCCGTCAGCAGCACGATGACGACCCCATGAGACAGAGTGACCAGACGACAGTTCCACTCAGGTCCTCTGTGGGAGAACGTCCAGCAGAACAACAGGTAGAGAGAGAACCAGCCAATCAGGCTGAAGATCACCTCCAACACCGGCATGGCTGTGTTTCTGTGAGAGAAGAGGTTTAAAACCAGCTCCATTACTTTGAGCTGTGTTTTAATGTGAAGGTTTAATACTTAATAATCAACAATAATCATCCTGATGTAGACATCCTTGATCTTTCCTGTGAGAGAGTTCTATCTGGTTATCAAAGAGATTTTACAGCATAACAATACTTCTATACAAGTTACAAAGGCAAAGTAAAGCATTAGTGATTGTTTCTCTTCAGTTAAGTGTAATGTTTAGATCCTTAAGAGGGCTTAGGAGTCATTCAAACTAATTAACTCCATGCAAATAAAAGAGCCTTTGTTTACTTTTCCACTGCTAAGATTTCCAAAAAGTGATACATTTATGGGTCAAAATTAACGAACTGACAGATACACACAAGAGCTTTAAAGAGGCACCTTTAAAATTTTTGGTTTGATCTTTTCTTCAGATACAAATCAATGATTTTATTTCATTTAAATGCTTCATTTACCATCTGACTCCGTATGGAAATGCTATTCAGTGAGTGAAACAATGCAAGTTATCTTCTATCTTAAATTGAAATACTTTGGTCAGTGCCTTATGATTTACCCTTTACAATAAATACATACATTCATAAATGTGACCAAAATGCAAACACACATTAAACAAATCCCTTTTTGACCAAGTATTACTTTATATCAACTTTATAGACAACACAATACACTTTTTTAGAATATATACATGTTCCACTATGACTTGTCATAACTGTGCAAAAACTAGATCATATATATATTTATATGCAGAAAATATGTCTACATGTTGATTGTACTAAATGACACCAAACATACAAATTCTTAAGATATTTCATATCTGAATGGCGAAAGTTATACTTGCTATGCAAGAAGACACTTAGAGATGTTTTCAGTATTGTGTATCACCTCTTACCATGTCATGATGTCTTCATTCAAAACTTCTTCACAGCTCGAAAAAATTAGAAAGAATTAAAAGTAATAAAGTCTGTAGAATTTGAGTAACTTGATCTTAAGTTTAAAACCACACCATATCAATTTTGGTTGAATAACTGGCTTTAATAAAAGTCTGCACAGCAGTATAGTTGATTTTAAATCCATTTTTTCTCCACTGGTGCAGTTAAAACTGACTCAATGTTGCATTAGTGCTAATATTGGTTTTGTTCTGACCCAGTGACTTTTATTGTCATGTGTAACACTATTACAGAAGACTAACCTTAACTCCTCCTCCCTTCACTCGTCCTCAGAAAATCACTCCAACATTCACTCCCAGGCTTCTCCTCCATCATTTCATAAAGGCTCCTCGTAAAAAGGCATAAAAACTTCCCTGGCATGTTAAAAGCTCAGCAAATTTCCAAATGACACATGTCCAATCTGTCAAGATGACAGAAATGTCATGTGCAGGCTACTATAGACAGCTAGTGGATCCTTTATCCCTTCCCCCTGGACCTCAGACCTGATCCTCTTAAAGGATTACGGTCTCTACTTCTCTGCAGAAACCTGCTTTTAGACACGACGGGTGATAGCAGGCAGCAGCTGTGGCACTGAAGTTACACTTAACTCAATTTCACACATTGTACCCAATCCTGTAGTCTTTGCATTAGTTGAAATAAACTGAACTGTGTTAGGAGTTCAACCTCAACTTTGCTTATCTTTAAGGCAATGCAGATTCACCTGGTATGAAAATGATACAACATGATGCAAAAACTATTTTTAGAAAGCATGAGTTTTCATTAAATAGTTTTGTGCCTATTTCAGTTTACAAAGAGGATATTTACAATAAACTTTATTTATAAGTAAACTAATGTGCAGATCATTTTCAAAACAAACCAAATTCTTTAATGTTATCTGTTACAAAATGGTTCAAAATAGTTTTCACCACTAGAAACTTAAAAAAGTAAACTTCTGCCTTTACATTTTTGCAATATAATGTATTTTCTAAACGAACAATCAAATATTTTGATCATTAATACAATTTTGGAAAGACTACAGCACTTCAATTCTTCACATATTAACCCTCTGATGCATGAATTATGAAAGTCAGTGTCAGGATTTTTCGCTTGAGTGTTTTTATTCGTTTTAAGGCTTGACTTTTTTTTCCCATTATTTCTTTTCGAATATTTGTAACTGAGCATTAAACATGAAACTTCTTCTTAAAACTTTAAAACTACCTCTTTTTTGTGGTAATGTCATGAATAATCTTTTTTTAATGCTTTGCGAAACATTTTAACTCCTTTTCATCCATTTTAACACTGAATAATTTGTAGTTTATAAGCTTTTTCTCCCTCGAATGTTTGTCTATAACTTTTTTAAAACTATACATATTTGTTCGGGGGAAAAAATTGAAAACATTTTTTCAAACCCTAAGGAGGATAAAAATATCCTGACTCAGGTTAAAATGAATGTCCACCACATGAACCATTGAATTTAGGAGTAAATAACTTTTAAATAGGTGTCCACTGCAGTGACCACTATGCACCACAGGGTTAATATAACACACTTGTACAGTAGGGGGCGCAATATCAGATGCTGCGCTTTAATAATACAGCAGATAGAACCGTAGAAGAAGAAACGCACTTCCTCTTCCAGGGTTACAGTTATTCAGGATAAACAAACACGATGTGATGACATTGACATTATTTCAATTCTTACAGACAAATTTTTAGATTATGTACATTACAAGTTATCTCATCAGTCTGTAAATCATTGAAAACACCTGATTTTACCCGAAGACAACAAGGTAAGTCAGCACGCGCTGTGGACAGAGGCGGCAAGAACCCCGTTTAAAAATCTAACAATTCAACATTTACGCTGATTTTTCCTGAGTAAATGTTTTCATCGAACATTATGTATGATCTAAAACTGATTTTAAAGCTTAACTGTACTCTTCGGCATAAATAAAATATTCAAACACGAGTTAGTTAAGTCCGAATTTAACTGGGAATGTTCGTAACACGTTAGCCTCATCAACCTCTGTCATTCATGGGCAAACTGATACAGTTTGGTTGAATTTTGACATTTAGTTAAAATATATGTTTTATCAGAGCATCAGTGCTATGCCGAACTAAGTAAAATGCTTAAATAATACCTCTAATTATTTTAAGTATTCCAGTTGCAGAGGTTTTAGTGTCAAAAAGGTCGAAGTTGATTAATTTGTACGTCAAATGAATGAGGTTTTGCTATTTTTTAGTTCTTCTCCCTAATGAGTAACGCGTGTTAAAACTAGAGGTGACACACATTTTGAAATCAAACATGTGATATAATTTCTATATTTATGTGTAAATGGACTCCACAGTTCTATCTTATTTCTGTAAATGCTTGAAATAAATGTGAAGGATATTATCTTAGCTCAGGGTTCCTACACATCCTTAAAAAGTCTTAAATTCATTAAAATGTTTTATTCTAGTCTCAAAAAATTACTCAAATGTGTTAAATTTGTCAGGGTAGGATTTGTTCACGTTTTATTTATTTATTTATTTTTTCTTTTCGAAGGAGATTTAGAGTGAAAACTGTCTTACTTGCTTCTGATATAATTTCTCTGCACTTTGCACTTCTACATACAGATATTAACAAATAAGCAACTTTATGTTCAATGAACTGTCAAAAAGTAAACCTGAATGAGTCTCATTAAGTGACACACACTGTGATTTGGTTGTAATGCAGCAGGACCCCCAAACAGTCGACCATATTTATGAATTTTTGGCCTTAAATTTCATTCAAAGTGGCGTTAAAAAGGTCTTAAAAACTCTCAAACTTGACTCTCCAAAACCTGCTGGTACCCTGTAGATTAATCTGAACAGTTTCAGTTATGAAGACACAATGTTAAATTTTTTGATACTTTAATAAATTCATTCTGTAAAATGAAAATACATCCAGTCCTTTAACTTTTTTTTTTTATATACTTTTAACTTTATTGACTTTACCATAGGACAGCTCTCTGATTCTGGATGGATTACTGCTTTAACTTTTACTTTACTTTACCTTTACAACTAAAATACAATGTCAAATTGGCTATTTCTCATATTTTTCTCATCACAGGATGGCTCTGTTATGTTTGCGAGTGAGCTGCAGACAAATTCCTGCCCGGCTTCAAGTTTGCAGTTATGCCACAGTTAGTAAAGCATCCAGACCCCAGGAGAAGGAGAGCAGTGGTCCGGTTTTTCAGTATGTTGGTCAGCACAAGAAGCCAAACCATAAAGTGTTTGTTTGGGGCTTCAGCTTCACCGGAGCTTTGGGAATCCCCAGCTTTGTGGTGCCGGACAGCGGCAGGAAGAAACCACGCAAATACCAGCTTACTCCTTACCGGCTAGAGACAGCAGAACAGGTAATATTAGTTTAAAGCTGGGGGTTATACATCAGAATCAAAATGAAACTTGTCATAGAGTTTGTATTTGATATTTATTGAAATCCAAGTGAAACTTGACTGTAAGATTTTGTCATTTAAGACAAGACTCACTATCTTTGTCTTTGTCATAGATTTCATCTGCTGCTTGTGGTTACGGCTTCACTCTTATCGCCTCTCGCACCAAAGATGTGATCAAACTGTGGGGCATGGGCCTGAATAAGGACTCTCAGCTTGGGTTTCAACGCACACAACACAGCCGTCGTAAGACAAACAGGGACTTATCATATGAATCCAAACTTTTCTTTCATTTGATGTGTTAATCTTAATGTGGCATGAGATGTGCACACAGAAACATCCCAGATATTATCTTATCAGAGCCCACACTGTTTGACTGACACTTTAATTTCATTGCTTCAACAAACATGATAAGAGAAAGATTTTTAATGAGACCAGTGCAGCATCTTTTCATCTCACATCCCCGTTTCTTCCTCACTCTTTGTGTTTGCAGATCAGAGCTATGATTACGTCCTGGAGCCCTCACCTGTGGCCCTGCCTCTGGTCGAGCCTCAGCAGACTCGAGTGGTTCAGGTGGCCTGTGGCCGCGCTCACTCTTTAGTCCTCACTGACAGAGAGGGAGGTAAGAGAAGAGTCAGACTTGCAGCAGCAGCGAGAGGTGAAGGTCTAAAAACTCCCCGAGGGCCTTTTAGAGGCTGAGGCAGAGTGATTCTCACCGCTCCTTAGGGGGAGAAAGAAAGAACTCACTGTAGTGTTGTTATCACAGACCTGTCACACTGTGTCCTCTTACATCCTCCAGTCCCCAAAGCAATGATCAGGCAACTGTGGAATCTCAGTTTAAGAGGGGTATTCTGCTTTTTTACAGCTCTCACTGTTCCACTGGTACGCTCCATGTAGCTTTATGTAATTTCCAACTGAGAGAAAAATCTCAATTCTTCTCCCCTCTCCACAAATCCTCTCTCCTCTGATTGGGCTGTCCCTCAGGAGGTCTGGTGAGGATGGAGCTAAAGGCAGACCTTTGTGTTTGAGGCCCTTTTTCTCCAAACCAGTGAAAAGATTCTGATGTAATGCCCTCATCATTTCAGCAAGTCTCTTAAAAATCTGGAACGGATCTCTGGCTCCATTTTAAAAATTATATTTTGTTTTTAACTCATTAATCTGATCAAATTGTTTCCAATCATGCTTTCAATATGCCCTTTAATTTGCCAAGTTAAATCCTGTTATGATGTTCACATTTAGGGCTGGACATTTGTTGCAGTATTCTAATCACATACAGTGCAATATTTCTCTAACCTGAAATGCGTCAGAATTCCAGATAAAATATTTTGCTGATGATATTTTATTCTACAATCTACTATTCTACGATTTCATTTAGCAGACGCTTTGTCCAAAGTTTCGTACAACACAAGCAAGAAATTTGACATGGAGGGAAAACCTTAGTAGGTGAGGTAAAGTGCTTCAAGTAAGTCCAATTGGCAACCAGTGTAATAAAGTGCCAGGAGATTTTTTTACATTTTTTTTTATGCTTTACTCAAACCTGCTCAACCAAAGAGCCAAAATGTTGAAAGCTAAATTTGCAAGAGAAACAATCTAAGTGGTGACAAGGGGCAAAAACAGCAAGAAGTAGCAATAAAAATTGGTTTAAGGAGGCAAAAATGGTCAAAAAACAGCAAAACTTTTCAGAGGCCTTACATTTCTGTTTAAAATATCCCTTTTTAATGATCGCATGTGATATTCTAATTTTCTCAGAAACTGGATTTTGGGGTTTTTATCATCTACAATAATCAACATTTCTACAAATAAAGACTTGAAATAATTCACTCTATGTGAAATATATTCAATATTGGTTTCACTCTCTGAAATGAATGGCAGCAATATTGAACTTTTTCATGATATTCTTATTTTTATTAAGATGTACCTGTGTATGCAAGCAGTTTCTTGTGTTTTTTTTTTTAACCAAAAAACCATGTTCAATATATCAATTGATATGCCATCTGAATCTCATGAGCTTTTCTTCTCATATTTTTTTATTTTTTGTTTTAATATGGTGCTGTTTTTAAAGGAATTTATTGCTTAACAACACATAGACTTAAACATGATTACCCAAAAAATTACAATTTCAACACAGGGGAAATAGTTGCAATTGGATTATTGTTGCAAAATGCTCAGCTTTACTGAAATTCTGCTATTTGAAGGTGGGATATCTACATCTTTTTTACATCTTTCCTGTAATGTGCCTTACAAGCTGCTACATCATGAATTCACAAACAGTATCACCCTAGTTTTTGTTGCAAATCTGTGATCCCAAGCTTTAATCTGAACACGTTGTACCTGTTGTGCAGCCTCTGTTGTTACACTATGTGCTGATGCTTTTATTTGCTATATTTTGTTTCTTCAGTTTGGCCTGAGAAGGTATGAAAGTTTGTTTCATGACTAACCCACACTGAGCCTCACTGAGGTCGTTTTCCTTCAAAGGAAAACTTCAGACAGTTAATCTCAGCAGGATTCGAGAAAAACAAGTTAGGGTGAATTCAGAAAACCGAGCTCAGTGGGAATTTCTCAGTTTGTTTACGGTGTAAATTTGTCAGTTTATTTCACCATTTCTGACTCAAACTTTTCTCTCAAAGAAATCTGAACTCAAGTCAGCAAGGAGTAAAGCAAATAAAAATGGAAATTGTTTTTTTATCTTTCAGAGGTTTAAGTAGGGCTTAGATTTTACTGGGAATAAATGAGGCAGCTGCTCAGACGACAATAACACTTTTACATTTCACATAAAAAGATAAGGAGCTTTTATCAGAATATTGAATTGGTCCCTGTTGACTTCTTCTGAATCTTAAAACTCTGCTTCATGAACTCGATGAAACGTGTCTCAGCACCTCTTCTTCTGCTTTCTTTCTCTCTCAGTTTTCAGTATGGGGAACAATGCGTATGGACAGTGTGGACGGAGGATAGTTGAAGATGAAGTTTACAGGTGAGGCTTGAAGATCTCTAGTGTTGAAACCCTTGTGTTATATGAAAAAATATATCACAGGTGGACTGTGTGACACCGTCCTCCAGTGATCGATGATTTCTCTGTCTCGTGTTCAAACAGCGGCAGTCACGTCATCCATAAGATGGATGGCTTCGACAGCAGAGTCATTCAGGTGAGTGCAGACTGTGTCTTCAGGTCAGATCTCAAGCTCACCTTCCTGCCTCAAACATTCAAATCTCATTTGGTTCTTTGTCAGGACTTAAGCCAGTTAATTCTTCATATTCCAGTTTTTCCCTCACTGAAAATCCTTTTTTTTTGTTTCCTGTACCTCCAGGTGGCGTGTGGACAGGACCACAGCCTCTTCCTCACTGAGTCAGGAAAAGTCTTCTCATGTGGATGGGGCGCAGATGGACAGACGGGTAAGTGCACTTCAGGAAAAAGTGTTTTTTTTTTTTTTTTTGAAGTTACCGTCAGATCCTCTTCACTTTGAAGCTGGATGAAAGATTTGTTTTCTCATCAAATGAAGCCACGTCTGCTGAACAAAGACAAGACACAGACACAGACACTTACTGTTCATATCTAAATATTGCAGGTTGCTTGTGCAGAATGATCTCTGATGTGTTTATCAAAATAGAGCTTAGTAACTGATATGTTATTTCAAAGCCTGCTTGCTCTCTGATTTTATTTCTCAGAAGTCTGACTAGTTTCCTGCTTCTTTGTCTTCCAGGTCTGGGACACCACAACGTGAGCTCCAGCCCGGTGGAGGTGAGAGGAGAGTTGATGGGTGTGGAGGTGCAGCAGATCAGCACATACGGAGACTGCAGCCTGGCTGTGTCCAAAGATGGAGACGTGTTTGGATGGGGAAACTCAGAATATCTGCAGCTGGCCTCAGTCACTGAGTCCACTCAGGTAAGAAAGTGCAGCAGAGGTGAAAAAGTCTCAGCTGGTGGAGTAAATCTTAACCTGACATGTTTGGGTTTCTGTGCTGCTGCTCTATGGCTCCACTGGGTTTCATTTCTACCCATCAGTCATCAACCAAAGCTGTCAGAAACTCTATTCAGAGCTGCTCTGTGCACAGCAGCCACCAGTCAAACACACAAGATATGAAGAGGGAACATGTTGAGCCTTAAATCTGCTTTACTTATTCCTGCTCCGGTCACAGTCACCAAACACTTCTGTGGTGAATCAACTACTCGAACACCTGTACAAAACTATAGTATTTGTACAATAACTGTGTCCAAGAACTTTGTTAACAATTCTATTGAACATTCCCTGTGTATAAGAAAATGGGCCTGACTTTTCCAAGCTGTGAGTTCTGCAGACGTTAGCCATCTTAACAGCAAATCAGCAGATTTCAGTGATGTAGCTGTGTTAGAAAGAGTGACAAAGTATTAAAACTCATTAATGTCTTGCAACATTGAGCATAGTGAACTTTAGGCTCACTGAAGCCTCAGTCTGTTTGATTACGATTGTTGAAACCAACATGGTAAAATTCATCAATCTGAAAATGATTTTTATCATTTTTTAATTGTTTAAAGATAGAGTCTGCAGGATTTTCTTTAAAAAACTCAACTTCTACTGGAATAATCCTGCTCAATTGTCACCTCTGAGCCATTATATATTTTGTCAGTGTCTTTGTCTGCCTCAACCTTCTATTTGATGTATCTTCAAGTGTCCAAACCAAACGGTTTTTCCTAACATCCTCCCAGCATCCTGTGTTTCACTTGTTTGCTTTCAGTGGTTAGCTCCGAGTGAAAGTATCAGTGTTGTGCTCTATGCGGTATATTGTGCTACATTTTATACATAATACCTGATTTATAAAGACATTTTTCTTGTTTGATACATGTAAAAATAAAAATTAGAGTGTTGTTTGGGGGCCCAAGAAAGATAAATGGTATTTCAATTCATTTCAATGGGGAAAATTGATTTGACGTACCAGTAATTCTACTTGTGAGCGCCTTCACAGAACAAATTTATCTTGTGAATCAATGCACTGTTGTATTCTTAATGTAATTTTTGCACTTTATGCTTCCTATTTGGTGCTGTGATTATGTAACTTAACCTTGTGGGACAACCAAAAAAGTATCTTATCTGATCTTAAAATTGTTAAATCAGCCTGACTTTGTGTTTTTATCTTCCCCTCATGTTTCAGATCAGTTCTCCTCATCGACTTCCTCTGAAAGGCTGTGGAAAGGTGGTTCAGGCTGCGTGTGGAGGGACACAAGTGGCTATTCTCAACGGTCAGTTTAACACCTCTGAACTAAACTTTAAAGTGTTTGAATCACAGAGCTCAGAGTTATGAGCTTCATTAGAAAAATTAATGGTGTCTCCATTAGACCTCAAGGATGTTTTAACCCTCAGGAAATGAGTGAACAGATGAGTAACCAGAGGTGTTTCTCTACATACGGCCTCTTGGGGGAGTCATAGATCACAGTTTTGGATTTACACCCATCAGCCACAGCATTAAGACCACCTGCTAATCTAATACAACCCCAAACAACAGCTCTGCTTCAGCAGTTCTTCTGCATTTCTACACTTCGACCAGTTTAAAATTTGAACTAATTGCACACTTTTTACTGTTGGATCTTGAAAAGGTTCTGAGTAGAGTTTCAAAATGCAAAAAGAACATAGGGAAAGAAAGTGAAGAAAAAAAATTAGATTAGGCAATTTACTTAAAACAACAATTAGTCTGTTCATCAGCTGATCAAAATTTTAAGACCACAGACTTTGGAAGACAAAATCTGCGCAAAAATTTGGATTCAACACTGTCATGACCTCCTGATGGCAAAGATGGCTAAGCTTTCTCTCTTTGAGCCTGGTCGGATTGTGAAGCTGCATAAGCGAAGCCTCTTGCAACAAGTCATCACTGCTGAAGTTGGACGCAGTGAGACAGCCATCTTGATTCTCTTCAAAGATCATGGGGGTTATGGAACAAAAAAGTCAAGTGGGAGACCCCAGAAAGGCTGGAGGTTCTTATTAGCTGTCTGTCAATACACGGGACAATCCTCGACCCAAATAAAAGTCATTACTGGAGCCGGCAGCGACGTCTGAGAGAAAAGGGCTTAGACATGGACAATTTTGCGTGTTTGGGCTACGCAAGAGAGCACCAAACATGGGATACTGAAAGGTAGAAGACAGTTTTATTATCTAACGAGAAAAATATTGAACCTCGATGGTCCTGATGGCTTCGAACGTTACTTGCATGACAGATCTCATTTTAGATGTTTTTAGGGGGTGTGGCAGGGGGCATCCTTCATGACTGAGGGCCCTGGTCTGTGTGGTAATGACTGGGTTTTTCAACAGGACAGCGCCGCAGTTGTCACTCCCCGTCTGACAAGGACTTCCTCTTCTTTTAAAGGAATAATCTCACTCTTTTGGACCATCTTGTGTTCCCCTGATCTAAATCACATTGAAAACCTTTGGGAATTAATGGAGAGGGAAGTTTACAAAAATTGCGACAGTTCCAGACAATGGCTGACCTCCATGAAGCATTGTTGCCACTTTGAGCAACTTCCCCAATATCCTGGAAACACTCACATCAAGCAGGAACAAAATATTTTCAAAGTGATGAACAAGAACAGTGGAGCTCCTAAATTCTGAGTTGTTTTCTCAAACTTTTATTTTACATCTTAGGGGTTTCTCAGGGGTTTTTTTGAGCTGTGGTCCTAAACTTTTGATCAGCAGATGAAGAGACTTTTTCCACTTTGATTGTGGTTTTCAACTAATTGCTTACTCAATTATTTTGTCTCGCTGTTCGCACTTCAAAACTCTGATCTGAACCTTTCAAAGATGCAACAGAGTGATAGTGAATTTGTGTAATTTCTCAACTGGTCTTCAAATTTTGACAAGGAGTGTACTTTCAATTTAAGATAAAGAATTTAATATCAAGCAGATATTAGAGTGGAAACCTTTTTATTTGACAAGTACATCGTAGGGACTGTGCTCGTCTGCTCTCCTCTGGCAGACTGTTCTGGAGTCTGGAGCTCTGACAGCAGAAGCTCTGTCAATATGCTGAGTTTAACACCATCACTGAATCTCAATCAGAGAACACATTTTATATTTGCAGGACAGTTCACGACTAGAAAGAGAGACTCACAAAAAGTCAAATAGAAATAACAGATCCTCGACTTAGGATTGGCTGCTTTAAGCACAGGATGACTCAGAGTGAGTTTTGATGCATAATTTTAATCAATGTTTGAGTTTCTAAAGGTTAAGTACTGGTAGTCATCACACTCTCTGATATGTGTGATTAATTCGCTCCAAAAACGAGCGCCTCTACATTTGATTTGATTCTGGTGTAAATACCAGCAGTCGTTTTATCGTGTGTCTCTGATTCCCTCCAGACAAAGGCGAAGTGTTTGTTTGGGGGTTTGGCATTCTGGGGAAAGGCCCCAAACTCTCTGAATCCTCGACCCCGGAGATGATTCCCTCCACGCTGTTTGGACGCTCAGAGTTTAATCCCTCAGTCCCCGTCACGAAGGTCAGGTGTGGCCTCAACCACTTTGCTGCAGTCACAGGTGAGGACATATGAAGCTGCACTCACTCCGATCTCATAATGCCAGACGAAATTAATGAGCCCTTTAATGATATTTCTGCAGTTAAAGCCTCCTCGACCTTTTTGTTTATTTCAAGCACAGCTGAGATGAACATGCGGCTAATAAACAGTGAATTCTGTCTGAGGCAGTCTGGAGAGCTTTAAGTGAGACATGAATGTCTGGAGTTTACTGTTGAGTCAGGTAATTTAATCCGTTTGTCAGTGAAAGGAAGAAAGTCTGTCCTTTTGTCTGTTTTTATCTCTGAAGCAGCCGTCTGAGAGATGTCGCTCCGTTTCCTTGAAGATTTGATGACGAGGACGGAGCAAGATTGACTGAAAGGAAGTTTAAGCCACTTTTTATGAGTCAGACTCAAACTTTAAATCCGGCGACAGCAGGAATATGAGACAAAAGTATTTGTGATAAAACCAGGGATTCTTCTCAAGCTGGACTCCAAGCTTATAAAGTCTAAATTTACTGTAAGGGGCAGTTTCCAGGTGCTTTAAATGAAGCTTTTTGTGCATCTTTTTCAGCTTAAATTTCAGATAAATCAAACATCAGAGTCAAACACAAAGCAGAGTGAGATCTTCTGTTAAAACCAGGATTTATGCATGTACAGGACAAAATCCGCAAACATAAGAAGTGTTGTTTTGTCCCACAGAGGGTGTAAATAGTGAAGTTTGGTTTCTCTCACTGAAGAATCAATGTGTAGTTAGAAACTTGAACTTGCAAATGTCTTGCTCCTTCAGAAAGACGCTGAAAGATTTGTATGGTCGAAAGTTTTTGCTGACATAATTCACTCTTTTGCTACTTTTTCCTTTCACTTCTTCACTTAAGAGGGAATTATTGTCCTGTTTACTCCTCTAAATTTAAACATTTTTGCACATAATGTCTCGCTAGACAGTTTTATATTTGAAAAGATAAAAACTTGTCTGTGTTTCTTCCAGTCTTCATGCTATGCCCCGCTAACCAGCTTTTAATCTCATCATCTTGTTTTCTACAGCCACTGCAAACACAAGCAAATCCCAAAATGTTGATTTAATGCTTCAGCTTCCATGGAAAGCCGACAACAATAAATGTGTTTTTCGTTTAAGAAAGTTGCAGCGCTAACTTTTTGTTATATTTGCAGGTTATTGAGCCAAAACAGATAAATGAGCTTTTCAGATGCAGCTTTGGATAGAAAGTTTTTATTTGGTCTAAGATTCATCCATGAAACATTTTCTTTTGGCAGGACGTCTTTGCTTCTCTTTTGTTTTAACAGACAAGTTCATTCATTTTCCTTCACAGGTGGCTTAACGCTGAATGTCATTTCACGTTTCAGTAATTTAGATCCTGATCATGAATGAGGTTTATAAATCTGGATTATTAGTTATTCTGGTCATGTTTCAAAGATGATCTTTATGAGAGCTCTGACTTGTTTTGAACTTCCCCTCGCTGAGACTCAGCGTGTGTTCAGCCGCTCAGTGTGATAGCGAATGTTTGATGGTTTCTCTGCAGATCGAGGCGAGCTCTTCGTTTGGGGGAAGAATGTGCGAGGTTGTTTGGGCATCGGGAAGAGAGACGACCAGTACTTCCCGTGGAGAGTAAGAAAACACTGGCTCAATATTTTTCATGCAAACAAAAAGAGCTGTAGAGGAGTAATCTTTTTTAGAAGTCTAAACAAAATTCACCTCTTGTGACTTTGCACAGCTCTTTTTTTTTGTGCACCAAAGAAGGAGGAGAAAAAGCTTCTAAAAGCTTGACATTATGCCAGCATCATATTTGTCTTTTATTTGACAAATGCTGGTTATGAAAGTAGCAGAATTTGGTAAGAAGCTGTGCCCTTTTGCACAAAAAGGAACATTTTCTGCATCTAGAAATGTCTCGTCATTATTTGTTCTTTGGTTCGATCTGTACTTAACTGTCCTGTTGTCTAACGGTTAATTTGACCAGATTTCAAAAGTTATTTTGTTACAGCTTTAGTTTTCTTTCATAGAATTGCTTGAAAATTACATGGATAGTTCACTGCAATACTATTTCCATATGAAATTAGTTATGAATGTTATCGTTAATTATTAGACAATTTTAATGATTTCAAAACAATATCCTGCCATCACTTTGACAAATACCTGTCTGTGATATTACATCAATTCATGCACCTCTGATAATAACCTTACTGCAAAAAAAAACCCTCAAGTTTTAGCTTTTTTCTACACAAAGAAGATATATTTGTTCATGTAAATAAGGTCTGTCATACCATATGTTACAAAAGTATGAATGAATGAAATTTATTTCTGTTCACTGCAGTTATTTCAACAAAGGTACAAACTCAAGGCAGGAACTGCAAATTCAAGGAAACCAAAAGGGTGTAGGTCGAAGCTAAAGCTTGTATGAAACCTACCCCTCTTGTCTTACAAAACAAACAAAAGCAAAACAAAACAAAAAAATAACACAGATGAAAGTGTATCACAGAAACAGAACTGATGCTTCACTGTTGTGGTTGATTATTGAAATCAAGTGAGTCATAACATGATCACATTTAATTACACTTCCAGTGTTGTACTTCAAAACTAATTGATTTTTGTGCGGCTTTTTGAACCTTACCAAAATGTCTCACTTGTTTATATTTCTACCGAAGCAGAATTCCAAAGATTAACCCCTTATACATACAGACAATGAGATTTTATATTTGTTCTGAAATTAGGTTTTTGAAAAATTAGTGTTCCCCTCAGATTGTACTGACAGTTTCTCATTTCAAACAACTTCTGGATATTTTGTGGTAATTGCTGATTTTTAGCTTTGAACATTGTTTGCATTGTATTGTACTTGACTAGACCTGTAAATTTAAGTATATTCAGCTTGGAAAACAGAGGATTTGTTGGTTCATGATATGGTTTATTACCTATGACTCGTATGGCTATTTTTTGTAACAGAAAAATCAAGTGTGTATTTGTTTTGTGGGTGTGTCCCCAAAAGTAATAGCTAAATATATGTGAATATGTTGGAAACATCTTCACAAAAGTGGAGAAAAAAATTTGGAGGAAACTTTTCACCTTTTTCTGTATAAACAGTCAGAGCAGACGTTGCAGAGTAAATCTGAAGACAACAACAGGAGGGTTAAAGTCAAACTTACGTAAAGCTCCAGCTGCAGACGATAAAACAAAATATAAAAGTGAGGGACTCGCACTAACTCAGACTTCTTCATCTTTCCTCTTCAGGTGACAGTACCTGGTCAGGTGGTGGATGTAGCGTGTGGAGTCGACCACATGGTGGCGCTGGCGAAGTCTCTCCTCTGAGCTCCTGTGTTCCTCAGCACTGGATGAAAGCCTGGATGTTTGGCTGACCCCCCCGGCCCCTCAGAGAGGAGATCGGGGGCCAACGCTCTGCAGTCTTGAAGCCAGCTGTTCTCTGCAGGTGACGGACCCTCGAGTCCCTCCGTCCTGCAGTGACGTCAAACTGAGAGGAGACGACGACTGAGCGGCAAACAGAGACATGGGCACGGACACTTTAGCCTGCGTGGAGGAAAACACATCACTGATGGAGGGCTCTAGTTTGAGCAATTTAAGACATAAAGTCATTTTCTCTCACACAAAACTGAGAAAAACCTCTGTGAAACGCCCCTTCATGAAGACTAAACCACCTTTATCTGCTCACAAGACATTTCAAGACATCAGCTCGACCCCAGTAAACTTTGTATAACCATCCAATGGACTAAAGACAGCCAGAAGTATCATAATTACACACAAGCTACATAAACTTACACTTTTTAATGGTAAACACTTTGAATGGAGCTGTTTTAATGTTTGTTTACTTCTCACAGGTTCAGTAGTTGCAACATAAGGATAAAAAGCATGCTGTGAAAGTGATTCACCAGCATCATCAGACTTGTTATTTGGGAGTATTTCACATAATACTTTCTGTGCCAGTTTTTTTTAAAGTGTTTGTAAAACATCTGAAGAGCCAGTTTCAGCTCAAACAGCCCAAAACAAAAAATGATAATCTGGCTGCAGGTGGAGGTGAAAGCGCTCACAAACGACTTCTGAGGAACCAATTTTACAACCTGCACTCATATTTCACCTCATGTGGTTATTTTTTATTTGGTGCAAAGTATGAGGCCACTGGGGGGAAGTTACAAAGACTGACTGTCACCAACTGAAAGAGATGTTGAATGAGACTTTGTAGAGGAGAAAGTGAAAGCAATAAAAAGTGACTCCAGTTAAAAGCTTTGTGTCTTTACAGGTACATTATGCAGTATGCAAAAGTCAAATAAATATATTTTTACCAACACTGAAGTGTGTCTCAGAGAAGTTACATTTTAATGCAGTGAGCTGAATATTTCCTCTTCAGTTGTGTAAAACTTACTTAGTTTATTTCTTTAACTGTTAAAACAGGACAAACAGTCCAGGTCTTCGTGTGCTTGTTCCAAAGTGCAGCCTCTAACTCTCCATCTTGACTCTCACCTTGACGGTTATTACCTTGACTGTACCTGATGGACAGTTTCGTTCTCGCAGCGCAGCGAGTGCAGCTGAACTCGGTGAAATCACACTCCGATTGTTGTGCTTTTCTCTCCCTCGCTGACTTCTGTATTTTAGGACCATTCATCATCATGACAACCAAAGGGCCCTCAGAGAGACTGGAAATGTATTTATGACAAAAGTCCTGAGTGAGCACAAAACAGCAAACCTGTGATCCTTCAGCACAGCAGGGTGCGAGGAAACATCCCCGGGAAAAAGCTCGGCACGTATCTTTTTAAATCGAGTGGATTTAGCAAAAGTAGAAGCAATCAAATCAGACTTTCAGCCTGGAAGATTCTGTGTCTAGTATCTGTGTCTCAGGTGTAAACAGGTGAGTGTCATGATTGGGTTTAAAGGAAAATCCCCAAAAGGCTCAGTTGTTCACAAGCAAAGATGGGGCCAGCTTTACCACTTTGTCAACAACTGTGAGAGCAAATAGTCCAACAGTTTAAGAACAATGTTTCTCAACAAGACTTTGTCATCTACAGTTCATATCATCCAAAGATTCAGAAATCAGGGGAAATCTCTGCACGTAAGCAGCAAGGCCCAAAACCAACATTGAATGGCCGTGACCTTTGACCCCTCAGGCGGCGCTGCATTAAAAACCCTCATCATCGTGTAAAGGATATTAGCTCGTGGGCTCAGGAACACTTCAGAAAACCATTGTCAGTTAACACAGTTCATCACTACATCTACTAGTGACAGTTCAAACTCTACCATGCAAAGACAAAGTCAGTCATCAACAACACACACAAACGCCGCTGCCGCCGGCTTCTCTGGGCCCGAGCTCATCTGAGATGGACTGAGGCAAAGTGGAAAAGTCTGCTGTGGTCTGACGAGTTTCAGATTGTTTTTTGAAATCATAGATGTTGTGTCCTCCAGGCCAAAAAGAAAAAGTATAATCAGGATTGTTGGTGGTGCAAAGTTCAAAAGCAGCATCTGTGATTGTATGGTGGTGTGTTAATGCCCATGGCATCATGGACATCTGTGAAGGCAGCATTAATGCTGAAAGGTACAAACTGTTTTTAAAGCAACTTGTGTTGCCATCGAAACCACGTCTTTTTCCCTGATTATTTCAGCAAGACAATGCCACAAAGTCACATTCTGCACCGGTTACAACAGCGTGGCCCTGTAGTAGAAGAGTGCAGGTACAAGCACTGCAACCAAAGTTGTCCATCAACAAGAATGTGAATGAATTCCAGCTCCAAAGCTTCAACAATTAGTGTCCTCAGTTTCCAAACGCTTCTTGAGTGTTGTTAAGAGTAAAAGTGATGCAACACAGAGGGAAACATGAACCTGTCTCAGCTTTTGAGGAACGTGTTGCAGGCATCAAATTCAAAATGAGTGAATACTCGCCAAAAAATAAAGTTTGAACACTAAATATATTGTCTTCATGGTGTGTTCAAGTGAAATAAGGTTGAACAGGATTTGCAAATCACTGTATTTTGTTTTATTTACATTTTACATAAGTCCAAACCTCATTGCATCTGGGGTCATGTTTCATGCCTGAAAGTCAAACACAGATTCATCCTGAGCAGCATCTTTACCCTTTCGAGTGCCTGATATAGAAAAAGCTTTTGTTTTGTGTCATCTGGCTGAAGTGCTGACTCACTGCTGTTTACATCAGGCTGCTAAAGTTCTGATTCATCCATCTGTGGGTGGAAGTTTCCCACCGCTGACCTCCGGCTCTATAGAATGTAAATCAAGCGAACAGGGTGAGAGTGATGCATTTCAATTAGTGAGTTGATGAGCTGCTCTCTGGTTTGCAGCTCCTCTTGAGATTTGAATTCTAATTGCAACGAGTGGGCCGTATTGATCAGGAAAAACAAAAGTATTTTGCTCATTTTGGAGTGCTGTTGTTTTAAAAACAATTACTTCTCTGCGGGTTAAATCAAACCTGTAAATATGCTCAGCTCTATCCAACCAAGTTTATTTCCTCAGTGTGACCATTTTCCCTCCTGAGAAGCTAAGACTCAATAATCTGTGATCCAAATCTGCTTCGGCTTGAGTTTTGTTTTTTTTTTTTCCAATAAAAAGAGTTAATGTAATTCAATAGATCAACTCTGGGATAGAAAAGAAGTCTCTGCAGAGGAGTCAGTGAGGTGTGGAGTCCAACAGTGAAGATTATGTAAGAAGAAAGATGATCATGATAAGTGAAAACACTAACATACCATGTTTGCTCTTCTAACCCTGGAGCCTGCAGCTGGAAAACTCCTCTTCTCCCTGCGTGTGAGCTGAAGCAGAGAAAAGGAGGCGTGTGGAGGCTCCTGTCTGTTCTCTGCTTTGTTTACTCAGGTCAGATAGTACAGACAGCTGATTTACCTGCTGGCCTTCCTCCATTTGCTGCAGACTGAGGAGAAGCAGTGGAGTCAAGGTCCAGAGGAGCAGACATGAGAAAAGGTTCAATGAGAGTTTCTACACTAATAACTAAATCACTGAAACACCAGGAGCTAAAATACTAAAGCACATCCTTCCATACAAGTTACAAAAAAATTCAGTTTCAAATCTGTTCTCTTAGCTCACCTGCTATATAATAACTTGTGCCGTACATTAGTCTATGAGTTTGGATAAACTGTATAGTTACTTTATTTATGTCTTTCTTATGTTTGAATGGGTCTTCAGGAATCTGTATTTACATCTGCATGTGTTTAGGTATGGATGCCAAACATCAAGCATCTTCACCACTTGGAGCAACGTCTCCACTCCTGGAAACACTGGCATCAAACACAAATTATCAAAGTGATCAATAAGGATGGAGCGCCTCATTACTTTCATACTGTCATTTTTTCAAACTTCTGTTTCTATTTTTTTTCTTAAGTTTTCAATCAGCTAATGTACATACTTTTTCACTTCAGTTGTTGTTTTCAATAAATTTCTTACTAATTTTCCTTTTGTCTCACTCCCATTTCATCTTTTTGAATTTAGAAACTCTGCTGATAACCTTTTATATGATTCACCAGTGTAAAAGGTTAATTTGTGAAATTTTTCAACTGATCTTCAACTTCCGATCAAGAGTTAATGCGTGTATATTTTAAGGTGAATATGTCATTTTATTGTTTTTTTTTGAGGGATTGACTGTGTACGACACTGAAAGAGAATATTCATCTATTCATTCACACACACGCAAAAGAAAAAAAATACATTTTTGTACCTTTTACGATTTTTTTCCAACATTTTAATTGCATAGAGCTGTAAGGTTATTTGAGTGAAGTAAAAGCTGAACAGATATGGTTAAGAAAAGCTCAAGAATAAAGAACGTACAACATTCAAACCAGGATTTGCAGTTTGCCAAATATTCAGTCAAAAATCATCAAATTTCAGGGACTGTGTCAGAAGAACGATGACTGTTGGTGCAACTTTCAGAGAGAGGATTTACTCATTTTGTCATTAACTTCATTTAGCAAGGACAATATTAAATGATGTTCAACATAACTATAAATGCTCTAGGTTTAACAAATTATAATTTCAATCTTTAGCTCCTCATGTAAGGAAGAGTGTTTCTTAAAAAAAAGAAAGGGAAATTTGCCCTGATTATAGTAGAAGCATTAGATAAAAAGTGAAAATAAGACAAACTTTGTCATGATTATTAGATTTTAAAGTTATTGCTGTACAAAAATAACATGACCAAAGCACTGCAGTAATACACATCTAGTTGGTGTTTGACTCAGCAAGACGTCACAGCCACAAAAGTGAAAAAGGACGTTGAAATTTCTACTTTCCCCCCATAATTCTGAGTGAGTATCTCATAATTTTGTCCTTTTAATTCCATACAGCAAACCAAAAATCGGAACTTAAAGGACGGATAATAAAAGAACTTCACCGCACAAAGTAGGAAACTAAGTGGTTAAAAGTAAAGATGGTAAAATGATGCAACAGGACACGTCAGTTCAAAAAAAGCTTGTTTATTTTTCACACAAGAAGCTCCAAATGAAAAGCTTTCAACGTTTTCTGTGAAATGGAGTCAGAAGAAAAGTCACCTTCCTCATGTTTTAACACTGATAAACACAGGGTTTCTACTCATCACAGCTGATCAGAAGAAAGGTCGATGTTAGGTGCGAGGTGTCGTGGGAAAGAAAGAAAGAAAGAGAAAGACAGAAAAACATAACCAAATGTTTAAGACCAACACAAATCTCCCCATCTGGACAGGATCTTTGTAAAGTAAATAGCCCTCCCCGTTTCACATCAGTACAGCAGGCCTGTGGGGGGGAAACCTGCATTAAAGTGCAGACTGGGGCGGTGGAGGGGCAGCTTCAAGATCGTAATGGACACCAGGGTCAGGAAGGAAACGTTCCCGCCCTGCGTGAACCGTAGCTTATGTTTAGTACTCAGCTGATATTCTAGTACATTGTCAAAGTGGCTCAGTAAAACTTACTGTGGAGAAAAATAATAATCGTTGCATTTTATCGTCTCGTCTTTACTGCAGATTCTCACTGTGAGCAACAAGATCACAAACTGGTGTGTTGGAGTGTGACTTTTTATCGTATTCAGATTATTTGACATACGGTATCGAAGAGGAAACATCGCTTTTGCACTACAAGACACTGAGCTGATGTTTTTGCTTAAGTTTGATTGATTTGGTGGACAACACTAAGATTCGCTGGGCTAAATAATGTCAAATTAATGCTATTAAAAAATTTGAAAGATGCATTAAGCTATGTAGCAACATTTTAATCTAATGTGCAACCCGAGAAAATGGATTCAAAGGTTTTGACTGGGATTGGGGCATTAAATTTGGAGCTTATTTAGATAAAAATTTCAAAAAAACAAGACCAAACAAACAGAAAAAAATAAGCCTAAAAAAAGGAAAATATCACGGAAACAGGAACCGTCCTTCAAACTCTTTTACTTTTTTACATTTTTCTGTGGTTGTCATGGTACAAAATGAAAAACAAAGCCAGGCTAGCTGTGTCCACCTGTTTCCATTTACTATGCTAAGCTAGGCTAACCACCCTGCAGCCTCAACTCCATATGGATTGACAGAAATGAAAGCGAAAACTATCTTTTTGTCAAACTCTCAGCAGAAAAAAAAAGTATAAATGAATTATATCTTTGTAACCGAGCTCTAGTTTTGTCAAAACGCTGTTTTCAAAATCATAACATAGCAAGACGACACGACACAAAAAATTAGGGTTGATTGAGGCGATAAATGATTATTCAATATTCAAATTATATCTATAAAAGCAACAAAAAGGAGTCAAATGGGGGAAAAAACTTCCTGGAGTGTTTGATAAATGCACATTTAGACTTGTGATTTAGTAACGGGAACTATTGTCTTAGACGCTGCACAACAAAACTGACTTGGCATTAACTTGATTCTCATTTATTTGCAGGATACAGAACAACAAAATTTCTCCATCTCATCCTGTTTATATGTAAAACAAACACTAAGGAGTTTATGGAGACATCTTTAAACTTATTTCAAATCTGCTTTTGGGTCAGCAGCGATTAAAGTGAGTAAATGGGGAAAATCATTTGTGTAAAGTTCAGTTTGTTGGTGAAGTTATGCAAAATTCAACAAGGAGTTATAATCCAGGTGTGCACTACAGCTACATCACTTGTTTCAAAGCACTGATTGCCGGAGGCATTTTGGTCTCTGCGATCGACAAAAACCTGCCAAAAAAGGTGAAATAAGCAAGAAAAACAAGAAGAAAGAAACTAAACTGAGATGCTACAGACACTTCAGTGTGACTCATAAACCATGTTGCTCACAGTGTGAATGGGCAGAACTTTAAAATCACTAAAAAGAGTTCTCTCATCGATTTCTTGGATCCACTTCATGGTTTCACAGCTCAAACTTCTGTGTTTAAGTCTGAAGATGTCCACTAGTCAGATCATTTCTTGAGATTAAAACTTCTACTAAAAGCAACAAAAGAAAAAATCAACACCATGTTTCCACCAGGCGCTCTGCCAGCGCCTGCTCACAAATTGTCTCCTTCAATTGCACACATGAAAAATATTTCCACAAAGGCATCAGTTTCGGCATTCAAACATCTTGGCACTGAGAAATGACCTGTGAAAAACCAATTAACAAAAGGGAAAAATGGAGAGCTTGATATATAGATATATATAATATTTCTTTTGCTTCAGAGAGTACATTCGTCATCCTTCAGGAAAAGGAATTATGTAACTAATACAGTATGGTGCTCATGAGGGTCAGGGAGTGGGAAGAAGCAGCTTCAGAGAGGAAAAGAAACATATTCAGTCTGGTAAACTAAAGCATCAACTACCAGAGAGCAGGCGGTGGAGGGGCTCGAGTGCCGAGGAAGAGAGGAGGGGTGGAGGAAGAGAAAATGACCGGGTAACAAAGGCTTCCCTAACACACCATCACACTCCCCCACATACGCCGCCCACACTTCGTGGTTCGATCCCTTCCTTCAGAGCCGGTCCACAGGAGTCCGCTACTAAGCTCTTGGCACTTTTTGGACATGATAAACGTTTGAACGAAATGACTTTGAAAACGCTCGTTTTTCCTCTGGCTGTCCTTCACTGTGCTGTGCTCTTGGTCCGCAGAGCTCCGATCACACTTTGGATGTTTTCTTCGGGAACCTGCAGAAACAAAATGTCTCATAACCTGATGACTTCAGCTTCGAAATAGCTGCATCGGTTATCCTACAAGAACTTGCTGTTTACATTTACTCAGGGGAAAACAAACGCTCTGCAGAGTTGCCGTCTTACCAGTGCGTGGTCGAACTTGAAGGTACTAATGTAGTAAGCGGGAATGTCAGCTGTTGCCAGGGGTTCTGATATCTGAGCCACGATGCCACACTCATCTGCAAAAAGACAGGATTCAATTACCTCTGGTGTTTCTGATAAAGCTACCCACAGATCAAAAGGCTGATCAAAAGGTAAAAGGACCTTATATTAGTCTTTGGTGAATGTTAAGCACTTGTTAATTGCACTTATTTGAAGCAATCTGTATCACTCACTAAGGTTTTCCTTTAATGTCTAACTTCTTGCTTGTGTTGTACGTCCCTTTGGATAAAAGCATCTGCTAAATGAAATTGTAGAATTGTAGAATATTACTCACATACATAAATATTTTATATATACCCAGATGGCAATCAGCATAGTACATTCACTGCACTTTATTGTGTATGCAACAACCTGTAAAATTATATAATCTTTATTTACTAGAGCATCTGTTATCTGTAAATAATTTAAATCATTTGTACTTACAATAGATAATTGCACTTCCACTGATGCCAAACCTCATTTCGTTACCTTATACTTGTATATGTGTAATGACAATAAAGTTGAATCTCATCTCATCAAAAGTGGCGTTTTCCCTAATACTAAAAATACTCATCTTTGTGTTTGCTACTTGCTAATTTCTAAAAACTATCTGAAATCTTTATTATTATAGTAGTAATGATAATAGTAGCAGTAAATTACAATAACAATAATGATTATTGTTGCTGTTGTTGTCGTTATAATTATTATAATTATTACTATAGTTATTTTTTTATCTTATTTCTTTTTATTATTCTATTTTATTACTTAATTTATTTTTTCTTGTTGTATCTTTTGCACTTGGAATGTTTGTGAGCTGCTGTGACATGGTAATTTCCCCCACGGGGGATCAATAAAGATTATTCTATTCTATTCTATTCTATTCTATTCTCTGGTTGGAAAATTCTTGCAGAGAAACTTTCCATTAGAAGATTGAACATTTGGAAATGTGTCCACGGAAGCTTAAGTTGTCGATAGAAGCAACTTTTTCAGATGTTGATTAAAGAGAAATGTAGAGAAAAAGTGTCTTTAATCTTAAATTTGTGATTACTATTAACTGTCTTTGAGGAAAAATGAATTAAAGTGGCATCCGATTTAGGTGAAGTAAAATAAAGTCATTAATTGAGTCAGGGAATACTACGTACATACATCTCCTTCATTAATTATAAAACTTTTAACAGCCAATGAACAAGAACTTAATGATCATCGATATAAATAGCAACTTCTTAACAACCTTCACCTTTTTATAGAAACACAGGATGATAACTTGTTGTTTTCTTTTTAAATATATCATTGTTGTTTCAGCTTTTACACTTTGCACAAGCGAGAAATTCAACAGTTAATCTTCAAACTACAAAATCTGTGGAACAATTTACCATTTTGGTTTTCGCTTGGTTAACTTCTGATTCTTTGACTGGTTTTACAGTTTACAGTTGTCGTCTCGATTAAAATAAAACTCACCAAATCCTAAAGGTTGTCCTCCGATGCGAACCATTTTCCAAAGCTCCCCAGAAGCGCTCGTGAAGAGGACATTGTTTGGAAACCTATGAAGGAACAAAGAATGAGGAAATACTGTAAAGAAATAAAGTTAAAGATGGTTCTTTATGAGACAGAGTGGACTCACAGGAATCAACACTTTGAGTTTATGCCCCAAAACACATCAAAATCAGATATTTCCTTTCAATTTGTGATGCTAAACCAAATAAAAACATGTTTCCCTGTTTGGTTTTTGGCTCATTGACACACCTCACAGAGTATTTTGGAAATGGTTGGTTTTTGGACTGAGACGACTTGTGCTACATCTAAGTCCTTCCCCTGTCTGTGCTGTGACAAATACACATAAAATATCTTGACAACAAAGCAAATACACTTTGAGACAGACTGGTTTTGTTTGTTTTGAGAGATTATTAATTTCCTTTTCATAATATAACACAGGTAGAGAAGATAACCAGTGATATCAAAGGTTATTAGTTATTATCTGGCTGTGTTTAATGCTTGATTATGATCATCCAAACCTCATAACCACAAAGAGGACTTCAGGGACAACCAGATCTTATACAGTTAATCTCTACCTGTTGACACTGTGGCAAATCACTGCTTGAGACCTCAGGTTGGTCTTAAAGGTTTGTAAATAAAGGGCTAGACAGAAACCAAACCGATAACCTGTAGTCATGATAGCAATCGAAAAGTTTGTCTCGTTATATTTAAAGAAGCAAAACCAAGAAAAGAAGTTTAGTTTGATATGATTTATAACAAAAAAAAAAAAACCAAACAAAACAAAAGTGTCTAGACAACTAGATTTTTTTGTTTTTAAATCAAGACAGTGTTAATTCTTGCAGTAAAGTGGAAAAAATGAGTTTCCTATCAGAATGATTGTATCATTTTGCAAATAATTTCCCATGTTTTTAGTATCCTTCTCAGTTGTTGCACCTGCTTTATAGCTCATTGTAAATTTAGTTTGCTTTTACGTTGAGTGAATAATGTGCACCATGATTAATCTTGATGTTTAAGAGTGTTAGGATGTTTTTTACTTGTTTAAAAATCACTCATCATCATCTCTGCCTGTTGACACTGTGGCAAAAACACTTCTTTAAATCTCTGGCTGGTTTTAAAAGGTTCATAAATGAGGAGCCAGACAGAAAACAAACCTATAACCTATAGTTATAATAGCAAAAGTTGAAAAGTTTGTCTCGTTACATTCAGAGATGTAAAACCAAGAAAAGAAAGAAGAGAGGATGCAGACAGTATGAGTTTGCTATGCTTCATAACAAAAAAAGAAACAGCTAATGCTTTTTTCCCTGGTAGTTTTACTAAGTGTAATCAGAGGAACTATTGTCAAATCAGCTTATTGCGAATAAATAAAGACAGACAGTTTAATAAGTTGAATTTGGTTAAAAGTGAATAGTATCAGCCGGTCCCTACAGTGATAAATACGTCAGTGTGGCTGCCTCCAAAAATGTTATAGCATTTTACAGGTAGAGCTCAGGTGATGTGGAAAATGCACCAATTCTTTAATAGTTTTCCATATTTTTCAACAATTTTTCATATAATCCAGTGCACCAAAGCAATAACATGAAATCTGCACAATACTTCTGCATGAGGCCACCCTGCTCTCTATGTATAGGAACATTAATTGCAAAGAACTACAAGTTAGAAGAGAAGATCTCTCCTGCAACCCTGCAACATCTTATTTGTGTGACCACCGTTTTGTCATTTTATTCCTAAAGTTTTCCCTCTGATTCCTGACAACCTTTCAGCGAAAGATCTGTGAAAACTGTGACTAAAAAACACATCAGATCAATTATGATTCCCCTGAAATGATAAAACAAACAAACCGGTTTTTGGAAGTCTTCCTCTTTAAATCATTGCGTAATAGCCCTTTAAATCGGTCCTTTGTTTAGCTCTGGTTAAAAAGTGACGGGCAGCTTTCACAGTTAACAGCCGCCTGCAGCAGATCGAGCTAAAATTTAACTTTTAAGTCCCTGATCAGCAGGTGAGTTCTGCCCAACCTGCTGCATTGAATAAAAGAGTCATTGTAAAGCAGAGAAAAATAGGTGACCTATTCCTTTAAGGCAGCACAGCAGGTCTTATATAAACCTGAGGCTGACCTATATGTAGCAGCAGCAAAACATGAAGTTTGAAGAATTAAAGGAAGTTTGGTCCAATTATTAGTTCACCTCCAATCGGCTTAAAGACAGGACTGACCCATATAAGAGATGTGTGAGTGCAGGATCTCCACTCAGGAGCTAATGTGCTGGAGAAAAAAGCTGAAACCACATGGGATGTGCAGCTGCTCATGTTTCTTTACATCTTTTCTGCTTAATTAGAGAAAGAGGGGAACACAGAGGAGAATAAATGAGTCAGGCAGGAACCCGCTGTGGCCTAAGTACATCCTATACACCCAACTACTCTGCCATCGCTTAGCAACGATCTAATCGCCCCCTCAAACGACCATCACCTATTTGTTCCCCTTTGTATAAATATAACGCAGGTGTTGACTAAAACAAAACATCTCGACCTGCAGAGTAGATAATGAAACCACCATGATATAAAAACGCTCTTTTCTGCCGCTTCACCTTTGAGTTGTCTGTTCGTCCATGACCAGGGAGATGTAGCCCTCGATCAGGGAGAAGGAGAAGAAGCGGATGTGGTTGGAGTCCTCGCTGGAGGCTCCGGGCTCCTTTGGCCTGGAAAGAAACGGGAACAAAACTCAATGTGGAGAAGCCAGTGATGCGGAAATCACAACCAAGACATAAAACACAGACCGACTGACAAGCCACGGTAAAAGTTTCACTCAGCGAGGTTTATCCTACATCGGCAAAATATAACATTGTCCTAGAGATTATTGCGATAAAGGATAATATTGCCGTTTTGATACCATTTTCAACTAATATAATAATAATGGTACAATAGTGAAGTACATCCATGTAAAGATAAATAACCTTTTATTTCTCCAGAATATTTGAAAATGGAACTATATAATAAAAAAATACATTGTAAATATCCAAAATAAGTAATGAACACAACCAAAAACAATTAATAAAATGGACTGTCAGTCTCTGTTCACAAAAAATACACTTGAATAAAACCACACAAAACTGAAACAATAAATAAAGTCTCTGTGAAAAAAATTGCACTTCAATATATATTAAACATTAGGCTCAGACATTAAGATATTTAACAGGCAAAACTGTCAATCCAGTTAGGGCCTTTGTAAACAAAAAAATGCACTTGAATAAAAAACAAACCAAAAGTGATACATAAAATAGACTCTGTTGCTGATAAGAAAAATAACAACAATCACAGAAAACGGCAAAGTAAACTCATTATCCAGTGTCTTTGGAGAAGAAAAAATTATCGAGCCCTGCAAACTTATCAAGCTCATTTTTCATTATTGTGCAATTAATTGATTTATTGATTATTCAGACAGGCCTAATAACATGCTGTTTTTGTACTAGTCAAGAACTCATCCATAAATTTAGCACATTAAATCATTACAATAATGTTCATTTAACATGTTAATGGACTTGGAATGTGCTTTTTCTCGTCTTCATGTCACATATTAATCATTAACACCACATTCATACACTGACTGTAGAGTTCGCTTATAAAGCAGCAACAGTATCAGCTCACTCCACTCTCACACACACATATCAAACAGCAATTCAGCGTTAAGTTTCTTCAAATTGCAAAGTAGATTAAATCGCAAAATGGCCGGCTGCAATATTCCAACTCAGACAGGGTAATACATCTTTAACCTCAAATGTGTCAGAATACCAGATAAAACTTTTTTTTTGCAGCAAATGTTTTATGCTCTACACCAGTGTTACTCAACCCTGCTCAACCAAAGAGACAAACTGATGAAAACTACCTTTGCAAAAGCTACAATCTAAGAGGTGGAAAAAAAGTGGCAAAATGGCAAGAAGCAGTCACAACAAAAAGTTTGAGGTGGCAAAAATGGTCAAAATGGAGCAAGAATGGGTGAAAATTGAGAGAAAACTTGGGAGATAGTTGGTAAGTAGCAAAACTTTTTCCATCCTGAACATTTCTGTTTAAAATATCCCTTTTTCTAATGATCTTCTATAATATTCTTATTTTCTGAGACACTGAATTTTGGGTTTTCAAAAGCCATAATCATGAACATTTCAAGAAAAAAGGACTTGAAATGGTTGACTTTATGTACAATGAGTCTTGAAATGTCTGGATTTCACTTTCTGAAATGAGTGACCAAAAATATTTAACTTTTTTCATTATATGGAGATGTATCTACTCAAGATACATATGATCTGATTTTGACACAGTTTGTTTTATTTTGAAGTCACTGGCTGTTTTTAGGTAGTTTCCATGCACAACTTCCTGTCCACCTTGGTCTGCCCTAAACTGAATTGATTGCGCATATTCTGCAACCTGATGCAGCCAAAGTGCAACAACACGGAGCCGGAACAGACATATCTGATGTATTTCAGCTGTAACACATTGCTGGCTGAAGTAAATCACTGTTGCCATAACTTAAGTGGAGCAGACATTGATAAAAATGTCTTTAGTTCTGCAGGTATTTGTTCAAAACCCTCCAAAGACTGGAAAAGTTTTACCTCCATGTTGGTGCCAAATGAGATGTCAGAGGATCAACCAAACTTATTATTATTCCTCCTGAGGGGAACATGAAGGCCTGAACCAAATTTAGTGGCCATGTTGAGAATGTCTGTAGAGGTTTCATGCTTTCTATCTCGAATTTAACAAGTTTCTGTGTTCCCCTTCAGGCGAAAAATGGGAGATTGACCAAAGTACTCCCTATAGAAAGCTGCAAAATGCAGGAAATCCAAGTGTAGCTACGAAACCTAAACAACCAACCTCAACTGGACCAGGAGAGATGATTGAGTCAGAATCGGAGAAAGAAGATTTGTAAAGTGAAGAAATTTATTCTTGTTTTGTTTCTTTGTACTCATACAGTTTGAGGTTTCAGTTCCTTGGCTCTAAGAATTTCATCAAATCCATCAAACGGGATCAGGTCTGACGGTTCTTACCCCCCAGAGTAGAACATGACGTCCATGAGCAGGGTGGCGACAGAGGGCAGTGTATCTGGGTCCAGGCTCGTCACACAGAACATGTTGCTGGGACTGGATAAAGGATGAATGATGGGACGGGGCACTGCAAAACAAAACAAATATACCAGAGCTCAGAGGCAGCGATGAAGCAGAGCAACATCTTTATGGATTGTTTATATGGCAGTCATTTAAAACTCTGACATTTTTCAGAACTGTATCGTCTGAGACAAAAAGAAAATTCAACTTTAAAACTTTTGGTTGAAACAACCCAGACACCCAGGGTGAGAAAAATGGTTAAGTCTACAGTTCTTTGACAGAAAACCTTCATTTATTCTGCCCCGAGGTTAAGAATGAACTTTCAAACTCTTAATTAATTGAAATAATGACTGTTTTGGGAGAGCAAAACATGTTGTTGGAGCCTCATGTTGAGCACAGCAGCAAACACTTTTATTTCAAGAATTAGTTCTGGGAGAAAAAGAAAGAAAATGCACCAAAACCTGCTGTTAGTTTTCCTCTTTAAATGAACATATATGAACTAAACTTTAGCACAAAAAAGGACAAGTTAAGAGGTTTTCGCTTGTGAGTTGTCAAACTTTGCAACAAATGAGCTGGGTGATTGTTATGTGTTATGTCTTGAATAAATGATACATGAGTGTGATTATGGTTTGACATTATCCCAAATTAAGTTTGTGTTGAGTTGCTGAGTGCAGTAAATCATGAAGTTGTACTTTAAGGAGAGTTTTAAGTCTTGATTTGACCAAAAATGAAGACATTCTCTGAACCAACATGGTGTTGCACTATTTGTAACCTTTGTAAGACACTCTAAATTCTTCATTTGTATGCTCTCAGAAATTTCCCCATCAAATATTTTAAGCATTAATGCCCCCCCATTTAAAGAGCTTTCCTGTTTTTCAAACATGTTTATAAAGTAAACATGCAGAATTCTCATACTAAACCTGTTCAAACTGCCACATATTCATATGCTGAAATTCCTGAAACTGTCAGAAACAGCAGCTAAAACAAAGTGTTTCAGTCCCGGACTAAAACATGGATTTTCTAAAACAACAGTGGGAGAAAAATAGACATTTTTTGAGCTGTAAAACATGTGAAGCTACTACAGAAGTACCAGAGAGAAATGTAACCAGCGTAATGGTGTCTGTAAGATTGGTCTTCCCCTGTTTGTTGAGCAGTTTAAAGTAACAAACAAGGTCTAAATGTTTCTTCACACTCACCAAGTTTTGGCTTTACGAAGCCATTGGTGACTCCCAGATCGTTAACAGCCACCGTCTCGCCGTTGACGACCCGCAGCAAAGTGAATTCGGAAGACAGCGTGTGCATGACCAACGGCAGGTCTCGCTCTCGAACCTGACGACAAAGAAAAGGCAAAGAAAGAGGAAAACAGGATGAAAGATTGGAGGAGAAATGCTGTTTTTTTCCACAGATTTCTGCAGTGAAATGTCTTTAAATGAAAAGCTATTATTCACTTCTCAGCACACCCACCCTCACGTCTGCTCGGCTTCATTCACAGCTATTTTCTTTTATGACCTCACATAACTCAAAATGCAGCTTTCTGTAATTTCAGACGACTTGGTTCAGTGTGTTGAGAAACAGTTTGAAGAGGAGGAACAGCAGGTTTGAAGAAAAAAAACAAGCTGGATTTTAAGATAAATGTTTAAAGTGTGGAGATGGAAGTTCATACATTTTTGCCTCCAATGTTAAAAACAATAACAACAGTGATAAGGTATGCTTTCTTTCTACATGCTTTCTCTTATAAAATAATTATTTAGTCGTAATGAGTATCAATCAGGAAGCCTAGAGCATCATCTAATGCTGCTGATGCTGCATCATTGTAACTGCAGCATAAGCTGTGCCCAAACACTAACAGCTTTAAAAAAACTTGTTTACGAGTAAAACCTGAAGGTCAAAATGTTTCAAAAAGACATCGCAACTTGTTTTCAGGGAACAATAAATATGAACAGCCAATTCCTGGAAAACCGACTTATTATTCTTGTAGACATGTTGAGATAAGGGTGTGAGTCTAAGGGGATCTTTGGGAAATAAATAAACGGTGAACAAGACCAGGTACACACTCAGAAAGCTAATGACTCTGCTACAAAAGGGTGTTTTACTTCTTCTTTTCCTTTTGTTTTCCAGGTTCACAGGTTTGAGGTGACTTTTTCCTCTGAGGTAACTCTAAAGTATTATTGGGAAGTCATTGTTTTTTGGATAAATAAATCCCAAAGCAGTGAACACTTTCATCATTTTATAGAGTCATCATGGATTTCTTCAACATGATACAAAACAGAGATCTTGATTTAGTAAAAATCTCGTCCTTCTCTTCCTCCCACAGTTACTTTTCTACCTTTAATTCATGAATATGTTCAAATTTAAAACATTTGAGGCTCCTGTGGGTAATTTTTATTTTGCTATAAATAGAAACTAACAGTGATGTCTGCGATTACAGACGCAAACAGCCTGAGTAAACAGAGAGAGCTTTTTTTTTTTTTTTTAATTCCATCTTAACACAAAAAGTCAGTAGATTTATGTTTGGTAGATCATTTCTTTGTTGTAACAATTCTTGTTGGTCATAAATCTTACACCTTTGGACTAGTCTTCTTCATTTTTAAACAGAGCAGCATTTGTAAGGAACATGTATTTGTGAGATGAGCTGCAGAGATGAGTTTGCAAAAATGGTCTAATTGCAGTTATTTTTTCCTACAATGCAATTGTGATTTATTGTGCCATTAGTTTAAGGTTCCCAATCTTATGTGTTGTGTATTACACAAACACATTTTTGGAAATGAACTTTGACACTAATTACTTTATTTATTACAACAATCCATGAATATTTTTTTACTACTTGTGACTTCTTTTTGCCCATTGAAGTCACTTTTCACTCTTTTGTACCACTTTTTTGACATTTATTTTGCTGCTTGCTGCTTTTTGACCAGGTTGCCACCATTTACTTATTTCTATTGCTACTTCTTGTTGTTTTTGCCACTTTTCACCACTTGGATTGTTTCTTTTGCAAAGGTAGTTTTGAACAATTTGGTTCTTTGGTTGAGCAGGGTTGAGTAACACTGGTGAAGAGCATAAAACATCTACAGCAAAAAAAATTATCTGGTATTTTTTTGTCACATTTCAGGTTAAAGAAATATTGCATTGACTGCGATGGAGATATTGCAGCAGGCCATGTTGCAATTTTATCAAATTTGTCTGAATGAAAATGTGCCAAATTTCCTCTGCCAATGTCAAACAGTTTCTCTGATGTTGTTTTTGACTTTTATTTCGAGCTTGTGATACCCGCAGGTGCTGACTTGACAGTCTTGTTTCACTTTTCTTCAGATGTCATTCATCCAAACTACCAAACATCTCCAAAAAAGAGTTCATGATAGAATAAGATGCTTGGCATTGGCAGAGAAAATTTGGCAATTATTCCCAAGTTGCAACCCACATATTCAGCTCTGTTGCTCATCCTACAAATGCATTTTCCCTACAAAATCTTATACAGTTGGAAAGCCTTTTTTCACTTTTAATGTTGCAAAAAAAAAAAATCTTCCAACAATGATTTCTTAACTTTTTATGCTGTTTCTCATTCGTAACACCACCCAAAACTGATGTGCATGAGTACTTTTTGCACTGTAAATGTTCTTGATTAGTTGTAAATGTGTTTAATTAATAAATCTGTGGATATTCATGCATTGATCAAATGACAAACTTCAGTGTTTTCTCTTTGTTGTCTTTAAAAGAAAATATATTTCCTGATGCTGGCACAAGAAATCAAGGGTGTAAACCCAGGTGTAGCAAAGTGATTCTTTACTGACAGTGACAGCTGTAACTATGACTGATTTTTTTTTTTTTTATGTGTGTGTGTGTGTGTGTGTGTGTGTGTGTGTGTGTGTGTGTGTCTGTGGCGGCTCTGAGCGGCCTCACTCAGTCAGGATACAGCTACGGCTCAGTCAGGCTTTACTGCTTTATGTAACACAAAAGATCCAAACAGTGGAAAATAAACAACACATCTTGAGCTGGTGTGCATTTTCCACAGAGATGCAGTAATGTAATCTGACACAGTGTGGGACAGCGTGGAAGATGTGGGCGACAGGGTAAGCGCAGCAGGTTTGTGCTTCTTTTTTATCTGACGGAGCAATAATTAGGACTATGGGTAGAAGCAGCCGGTGCACAGACAGGAAACAGAGTATGATACCTGGAATTCCAGCAGCAAGAGGCTGAGCTGCTGATCCCCTTTACGTAACAGATTATGAACATCCACACTGTGTTTTTTTTTCCTTCCATTTTCATAAACATGCCAGAGCTGCTCAGCAGACTGTTTTTCCACGAAAGCAGGGCAATAAAAAACTCCCCGTGGCCAGAGAGAGATCGGTATGAGAGAGGATCTCTTTCAAAATCAAAGGCAGGGAGGCCAAGAAAGGTACAATATGTTCACTGTTATTGCTTTTGCATGTTGAGCATTATTAGAAAGAAAAGACTTATGTAGACAAAGGTTACATAACTCAAAACTAAGAAAACTCTTTCAGGATGAGGGGACACTATCATTTACTGCCTCTTAAATCATGTTTTAAGCCTCTAATCATGTAAAAACTGCTCTGAAACATCATGTGATTATTCTTCTGGGCTATGTTTGGTTTTTAATTCTGCAGGTGTGTTAAGCCTTTAATCACTAGTAATATCCTGTATTTAGCCTTTTAATATCCTCCTCTACAAAGAGCAGAGATGTAAATCAGCGTCTTAGTAAAAGCTCCTGTGAGAAACTAGGTCGAGTTTGGCGCCCCCTGTGGACGGAACTGTACCTGCATATGCATAAGTTGTGTTTTCTTTCCTTTTTAAATTCAGCTCCAGTTTTTTTCGCTTTTTTTTTTTTTACAGATAGAAACCTGGAGTGAGCAGGAAACTGGGAAAAAGGGAGATTGAAGAAGGGGTCAAAGGTCGTAGGTCTTAAATATTCCGAAACTACCTGCTTAAGCGCCGTTTACCCACAATGCCAAACTGATTTTTTCTAAAAGAGGATCTCATTTTGGTCTCGTTTAGCATTAAGGTATTTTTTTTTTAAATCTTTGCATTTTAAATACAAGCATTGTTTTTGCATCCCGGCAGCAATTTTCAGAAAAAAAAATCCCGTCTCAGCTTTATACTAAAGGTTTTGTGATCTTATTTGAACCATATCAGGCTGTAAATATCAACTCCCATCTGTTTTATAACCTTCTCATAAGAGCTTTAACACTGGTAAGTTGTTGTGTTGTTGTGTTTGGTTCCTACAAAATAAACTCATTCAATTTAATTGGATCCAACAAAAGCATTCAATGACACAAACAAGAAAAGCTCACTGTCACTTACCAGATTTATTCTGTTTTGTTCGCTTGTGTGTAGTAATATCTGTTTTTTCCTTGTTGTAATGAGATGGTTTTATTCTCGATTTTGAAAAGAGGAATGTTTTCCCTCCATTTCAAAGAAATAATTCTGCAGATTTCTCTGAAACCAAACCAGTGTTTATGCCAGTTGCATTGTGTTTTTCATGACTCACTCTTTTCTGTGTGGCATCCAATTTACCTTCATACGCTCGAGGGTTTCATGAGAAACAATGAATTTCTATAAGCCGTAATTTTATCTCTCTGATATCAGGCCTGCTGTTGAATGTGCGCTCACATGGAGCTGCATCAGACGTTTTATGTTACTGCTCAGGTAAACAGAACATTTCCTACAGCTGCATTTACATCCTCGAGGTGGTTAAACAAAGAATGATTTCAGCCTAAAGAGTCAAATTAAAAGCACCGTGCAGTGAGATCAGGGCTTGCAGAGTTTGTAATTGTTTCAGAAAAGAAAAAAGGCCATTATTTTGGATGTATATATCAATATTTTCAGCTATTGTCTTTTAATTTCCACCGTCTTTCTGTTATTCAAAAATATTATATTAAAATTTAGACTTTCCTACTTCTGAATTATGACAGAATATCTCATTGTTATGACTCTTTATCTCATAATTTGGGCTCAACCTTGAAATTCTGATAAAGCGTCTCATAATTTTGACTTTTTATGTTAATTTTTGACTTTTCATCTCATACTTTCAACATTTTCCTTGTACTTTAAATTTCTTATTTCATAAATTTGTCTCATAACTTTGACTTTCATCTTATGATTTCAACTCAGGATCTCATACTTTCCCATGTTTCACCTCAAAAAATTTGTAAAGCATCTCAATATGACTGGCTTGTTATCTCTTAATTTGTTTTGTCTAAACATTTTGACTTATTAATCTAATTTTTTGATTTTTCCTCTCAAAGTTTCAATTTTGAACATTTTAATTCCGCTGAGTATTTCAATGCATGTCTTTTTAATTTCAAAATAAAAGCCTGTAATATCACGTTTTTTTCCTCTCCATCTGACTTTTAATCTCAATATTCTAACTTTTTAGCTTATTAGTGAATTTATTTTTCATAATTTAACATTTTATTTCAAAGCTTCAACTTTTCATCTCATTATTTCCTTATATCATTTTGTTTATTAACACATTATTCTTCAATCTCATAGTTTCAACTTTCTATCACATGATTTGACTTTATAGTTCATAATTTCCGCTTAGTGCCACTTAACTTTACCTTTTGCCTCATATTTTGTAATTTCGTTTTATTAAGCTGAGAGTTTCAAGCTTTTTTTGTTTCTATTTCTTTGGGGCAAGTCACACAATTTTTCTCTTTTCTTTTCACCAGACAGAAACACGCTTCTTTACATTACTGATTTAAATATAAAAAATCAGTCTGGTGAAAAGATTCTTCCCTGAACTCACCAGAATGAAGTCGGTTTGATACGTCGACAGCATGAAAACAGAGATGTTGTGGTCGGCCAGCGGGGCGATGACAGATTTAGCGATTTTGGTGACTCCGATGGGCTGAGAGTTGGAGGCGTTGCCGCCTCCTGACACCACATTGAGGGCCAACCACGTAGCATCAGCCACACTGATGTGCTCTGACTGGGGCAGCTCTGGGAGTGGACACAGAAAAGAACAGGCAAAAATAAAAGAGAACACCTGGAGTAGCTCTGAGACTAAATAAACCAAAAAATCAGAAGAGATGCCATTAATCTTCACACCAAGTAAAAACAGCATCAATCGAAACATTGTATGTGGTTACAGATCAAACAGCAAGTTTTTCCTTTTCTCTTCACACTGAACAAATCCTGATACATTTTTCAACTCCAGTTTGGAATAAACAGACCAGAAACTGGGTCATAAGGGTGAGCAATGTTCATGCGGGTTTGTTCCTTCTTTTTTTTTTTCAGTGCTCCACTTCTTGTTTTAACACACTTTTTTTAAATGTGGAGTTCTTTTGCCTTCTTGCTTTCCAAAATCATTGTAAATTTAACACTTTTCACAGCCTCAAGACTGTTTCTTCATACCTTAGAGTTGGACTGTACCAGAGCAACGACTGAGTTCATCATTTGGCTTTTTAGGTTCTTTTTAGTGTTCTCTCAACAACTGAAAAGAAGATGGTTTTGCATCATCTTTCCAACCTGACCCGATAATACTTCTCGAGTGGTTGTTGTAGTTAATACAAATCTAACTTTATACGAATAATAACCAAGATTCAACACAAAAAGATCATAACATTGACCTAAGGGGACATCATAAATTAAAAGTTAGATGTGTAAAATTAGCCTGTAAATTTTCTTCAACTGGTTATATTGGCTTTTAACGTGAAATATTTGTTGACTTAAATAATAAAAAGAAAGAGAAATGGCAGCTTGTTTTTATTTTATATTACAAATTCATGTTGGGGCCAGGAAGAAAAAAATAAGAATGAGAGGAGGAAGTTTTATATGCACTTTAAGAAATGTCTAAAATGTCAATTTAGAAGAAAAAATAAAAATTTTGAAAATTCAAGAAAAATCAAAACTCATTTTCCAGGAATTGAAGTTTAGATCCATTATTGAGGGAAAAAAGTCAGTAGTGACTAAGTGGCAAAGTACAGAAACCCTGAAAAGTCATGTCATTACGTTGTGGATTCTCCCTTTTCTCATGACAGTGAGTCAATCTGAGTTGTTTTCTGGAGATTTCAACTTATTTTTCTCATGATCTCGTGGCAGGTGAGTCATGACGAACAGGTTTGAAATGCAGTGAAGTTAGTCGAGCACATTCCTCTTTGTATTACAGCTTTAGCATCAGTGGACCTTGAGGTCATTTATCAACAGCTGAGACAGGTGGAGCAAAAAATGTGCTCATTGTTCATCGTTCGTGAGTCAGTGTTCATTCATCAGATTGAAATATCCACCAGGATCCTTCTGCACCCTGTTATTTTTCTCTGTTTGTAATCTACCTCTGCGTCTTTGTGTTTGTTGGTTTCGTCGGACAGAGAGCAGGCAGTAGCTCACTCAGTCACCAGCACAAAATACCTGCGCCTGTTATGCAACACATAGCCTGCGGTCTCCAGGGTAACCAAGGAGGGTCACCCTGGGAGAGGGTGTATAATGACATGGATTCACTCAATCGGCCAACCACGAAACCCGGCGACTGGCAGCTTGGCCTCACATCCATAATGACAAAGTGTGCTCAAACATTGGCGGCTGAAGCTGCTCGGTGCGGCAGAGAACTACAGACTCTGAACACTCTGGTCTTTTTTTTTTTTTTTTTTTTTGTTCCTGCTGCACCGATCTATGGTTGCCACAGTGACTTTAAAGATCAATAAAAAAGAGGCAGACTCACCTTTGAAGCCTTCCTCATCAACGATAATGGTGTAGTCCTCTGGAGTCTCTGTCAGACTGAAGAACTTGCATCTGAGAAAAAGAAAGAAGACGATGAAACAGTGGATACAGAATATGAAGAAAAAGTCCAAAAACTGACTTCAGGACTCATTCCTCTACTGGATTCAACGTTTACCACCACCTCCAGCTCTCCTGCTCCCTGACGCAGTCATAACACACATCTCAAACAGCGTTTGGAGAATCGAGGTGACAGTTTCATACGAAAAGATGCATCAACGAGGTGTTCAGGGACCCACAAAACAACACAGCTACGCCTGTAAATGTCTCCTCCGTCACTTTATATCGAACACCTGACTCATAACACAGACATCAATAAACCTCAGAGCTGCTCCGTTCACCGTATTAACCTTCCAATACACCAAAAGAGCTGTGAGAGGAATGCTAATGAGGGGAGATGTTTTTCAAAATACATTAGCAAAAAGGGTAACGGCCCATAAATCACACCTCTGACTGATAAACGTAAATTATCTTATGATCTTTCATGACGACAGTTGTTAAAATAATTGTTCAGCAATGCAGCAGCAGAGCTTCAGGGAGGGAAATATCTCTGAATTATCAGCAAAACTCTCAGACGGACGGAAAGAGATGTTTCAACTGTAGCACAGATACGATCTTCTGACTTTGTTTTCCGTAGCAATGAGTTTTAGAGCCTTTTTTGACCCAAACACATCAGCTGCAGTCAGAATCCTGCAGATGAGTGTGACAATTTTTATTTAAATAGCCTTATTTTTTATTATATGAGACTTACAAACTCACTTCTTTTTCACCTTAGCTCCAGTATTTTGTGTTTTCAGTGTTTAATTAGGTCTGACAGTTCAAAGATACCAGTTTACTTCATTTATCATTAAATACTGTGTCATTATTTGATGGTTTCAAATATCTGTTTTTAAAACTCCGTCCTGGAAGGTGACCTTGGGCGCTTTAAAAGGCATCTGTGAATAAAATGGTTGAGCTCATTGCGATTGGCTGGTCACCATCCATAACAATTTCTACTCTCCACTAGACCTGTCACAATAACAAACTTTGCAGGACGATAACTTGTCCCAGAAATGATTGCGATAAACGATAATAATGCAGTTTTCATACCATTTTCAACTATATAATAATAATAATAATAATAATGGTATAATAGTGCAAGTACGCCCTTTTAAAGATACATAACCTTTTATTTCTTAAGAATATTTAAAATTGGAATTGTATTATGAAAAAAAGAAATTGTAAATATCCAAAATAAATAATCAGCACAACCAAAAACAGTTGATAAGATTGACTGTGAGTCTCTGTTCAAAAAAATGCACTTGAATAAAAACCACACAAAACTGAAACAATAAATAAAGTATAAAGTCTCTGTAAACAAAATTGCACTTCAATATATATTCAACATTAGGCTCAGACATTAATGTATTTAACAGGCAAAACTGCCAATACAGTCAGAAACTTTGTAAACAAAAAATGCACTTGAATAAAAACCACACACAACCAAAAGCAAAATATAAAATAGACTCTGTTGCTGATAAGAAAATAAATTCACAGCGATACAGCAAAGTAAACTCATTATCCAGTGTCTTTGGTGAATAAAAAACTTATCAAGCCCAGCAAACTTATCAAATTCAGGGTCTACAAGGAGGTGAGGCAACACAGACATTTACACACGTTTAAAGACCGATAGATAACGATTGAGCATTTAATACTTATTTTTTTAGGAAAACTCTGCAAACTTAACCTTTAAAAACAAACATATGAAGCACACTAGGGCGACTGTGTCCAATAATTGTACGGTCTATAGTTTTAACCAAGCACCAACCTATGATCTAATAATATGAGGCAATGTAGAAATGCTAAAATCTGCAGTTCATGAAGTGACACATAAATCTGGCTCGAGAAACAACACACACTCACACACACACCGAGCTAAAAATGTTGTTACAAACATGTTTATCACCCAACACAAAAGGTGATTTCTTCATGAATAGCTAGTTTCACACACTGTACAAGGACAGGAGGAAATATTTTTATAACTTGATCGTTTAGAGGATGTTAAGATCACAAGTTTCCTCAATCAGAGGCTCAGCTGACAGACAGACGACCGCCCTTTAGATGTTAGTGAGAAGGTTCAAAGTGTTCACGATTTGTTACGACTAATTCAATTTATTGTACAGTCTATGGTATATTAACGATTGCTGTCACCATGTTGGATGCTTGCAGCCGGAAAAGTTTCAAAATGTGAGGTTCATGCATGTGGGTGAAATTTTAAGGCTTGTTTTGAACAAATTCTTTCAACATCTTGTTTGGAGAAACTCACGAAACGTGGTCATCAGATATCAAATGACAGTTTCAAGGACACGCCCAAAATGCATCAATCTTTGTTTTTGATTTCTGTAAAACAAAACACGATCAAAGCTGTTTATTTTAGAGATGGAAGTTTAGATAGACTCATAAATAAATGCACTGATTTCTGAATGTTTGTTTTGCCAGTGGGTTGGTTTTTTTTTGTGTGTGTTACTTTGTGGAACTTTCTTTGTCTCCTCTGCTGTCCTCACCACACCACTCTTTCTCTTAACACTTAATATCTCAATTACGTCTCTGTCTGAGATCCAGCTGCCACGACTGAATGCAGCAAATGAAGGATATTGAATAGGAGGAAATAAATAAGCTTGAAATTACGCCCAGCAGACTTTCTCCAGCACAAAGGAAAGCAGTCAGCAGCGAGCTGGATAAACAGCATGCACAACACTACTGTGCTAATCACATCATTACAGAGCGGCCACTGAAGGCTCACACGTCAGATTTGGCTGAGAGGTGTGAAAAACAACAGGAGGATAAAAGAGAAGACTCCACAATAGCTTCTGTGGAAATGGAAGCTTCTCCCGGAGAGAAATAAGCCGTCCGCTGACTTTGATTTGTAGAGCTGGATGATGAGTTTTTGTCTCGCACCTGGGTTAATAATACCCCTCTAATCATAATCATGTCATTACGAGCACTTTTTAATGACTCGCTCTGTTCCGCGGTGCCGTTCTCCATCCAGATTAACAGTGAAACAGCAAATCACTGCACAGATTAAATGTATTATCCTGCACAGAGGGGGAGATCACTGCACGTTTAACCTGCATTACTCACATTCTGTGTGCATGTAAGGAACTTCACAGGGAGTCTTCAAATGGGTTTAAGCTGCGCACAAGCTCGTCAGAGGAAAACAACAAACATGTTTGTGAAAAATCGACCGACAGGAGGGAAAAACACGCACAGAAATCTTTGGAATGAGCATGGTAAAAATCAAAAGCAAACAGAGCAACCCAAAGAAGTTGAGATGTTTTCATCTATGAAGCAAAAACACTATTTGATGGAAATCGCTGATTTATTGAGTAGTTTCTTGCTGCCTCCTGCAGATTGAAGGAGCTAGAGATTCATTCAATGATGGTGCAAAGTTTTAAAGTTATGATCTGGCAGTGATTCCCAACCTGTGGTCTGTGACCCCCTGGTGGGCCGTGAAGGTACTGCAATAGGGCCGCCAAATCATATCCAAAATAGTATGATTTTACTGGGGTGTAATTGTATAAAGATACAAGATACAAATACATAAAGAAAGATGCAAATAGACAGGATAATGATTTAAATGTTAAAACTTAGTTACAAACTAAGCTAAGAAATTAAAAATGTTCAGATGTTCATATGTAAAAAATGTCAACTAAGAAAGAATGTTAGCAGCCAATAGGTAACACAAGCTGACTTAAACTTAACAACGACCCAATATGTAAAAAACTAAAAAAGTAATAAAACCCGAAATGTAATAACTTGTCAAAAATGTAACAAAAGTGCTGAGCCCAAAAACGCAACCAAAAGAATGTATTAAAAGCCTTGACGTGAGAATTGACTTGAACTGTTACAGAGATAGTCAGCAGAAGAAAGGTGCAATAAAAAAGCGCGAAAATTTTAAATAAAGATCAACTATGAGTCCTTTGAGTTAATGGGTCACTAAAAATAATGGCTTTGTAAAGAATCTACTTTGTGTTTCACTTTAGATTTTAAAACCTTTAGTGACACCAGTTTCCTGTGAAACTGCAATAAATTCGAGGTTGAGCAGAATATTCCCCCCAAATTTTTCTGAATTCTTTCAGCTTTTCAGACAGAGAGCATAAAAAAGTCCCAGGAGTGCAAGAAATACTACAATAGGACTTTTCTGTACCAGCTTTAGATCAAGAGATAAACTTTGAACAATATCAAATACTGAAGTGCTGCCGTATATAACAGTGTCATCAGAGTAAAAATGTAAGATAGCAGTGAATACTTTCATTTGGCTCAGATAGTGACTAAAAGTGGAGCTAACACACAATAAATAAGAAATATTAGAGTATTCAGAGATTATAGATAAAATGTTACAATAGCCTCCACCTGAAGACACCAAATGAATTGACGTCCTTTGAAACCTTTTCTCCACCAACTCCTCAGAAAACGTCTGACTCATGAGCTGCTAAATGTTTCACTTTGTTCACAAGCAAGGTGCTAACTTTTTCTGTTTGCTGTTTTTTTCTTTTTTTGGATGATGGTGTAGAGAAGGTTTCGGGGACATTTTCCTCAAACGAGCTGCCAGCTGCTCGAAACCAGGGCAACATAATTGAAGTTTTCAGGTTGGAAACCATCCAAAAGAGGCTAAAAAAATCTTTCTATTGTTGAGAGGATCTGAAGGCTTCTTTAATTTTTTAGGCTGAGCTGCTGCATATGTGAACACAAACAGACATGATGTCACTTCAGCATGCATTCAGGTGTGTGAACGCAGAAGGAAGTATTTGTGAAAAGTCCCCACAAGCCGGCAAGCTGGAGTGATGGAGGTGATTAATAACATACCAACGGTGTTAACCCAGAAGAGCAACATGCCACAGGAAGAATAATGAGATCTGAGATTGAGGAAGGAGAAAAACGTTAAAGATCACAGCAGCAAAGATGCCTTCATGCCTGTTTCCCCAAGAACTATCTGCTTTTCCACCGCAGAAACTGGATTTAGATTAAGTACTGAGGGTTATTTTGTCACAAACTTAAACAATCAAACAAGTTAGGAAGTGGCTGAAAAGTTCTGTGAGCTGAAAACACTGAAAACTTTACAGCTCTGCACCTTTGGTTCACAAGATAAAAGAGCTTTGTATAGTTGTATCACCTCCCGTCTTCTTCTTATGTCGAGGTTGTTTTTTTTTTACTACCCAGCTTCCCTCAAAGTGTTTACGCTGTAACACCTCGGTTAAAAACTTGGTGTGCAAACTGAGCATGCTCAGAACACCTCTATCAGTTTGAGCCTGACTAAAGAGGAATTTATCACAAATGGCATCCTATGTGTGTGTTACCCAGATTTATTTCAACTTGGTGCAATATCGGTAGGACTAGCATGTAAATCAAAATATGTCTTGTTGCAAAATATTAATCACAGACAGCGCAATATTTCTGTAACCTGAAATGTGTCAGAATACCAGATCCAGTTTTCACAATAGATGTTTCCTGCTCTACACCAATTTTATTTAACCTTGCTCAACCAAAGAGACAAACTGAAATCTATATTTGCAAGAGAAACAATCTAAGTGGTGAATAGTGGCAAAAACGGTGAATTGTAGCAATAAATAAAAATTAATTAAGATGGCAGAAATTGCCAAAAAGCTCCACAAGTGGCAAGAAAATTGGAAGAAAACTTGGGAAATATTCAGAAATTAGTAAAAATAATAAGCCAGAAATGACAAAAAAATTATGAAAAGTGACAAAAATGGCCAAAAGCAACAAAATCCAGCCAGAAAATTTGGGGAAACTTGGAAAAAATTAGAAGGTACCAAAAGGGTAAAAAGTGACAAAAACAGTGGAAAGTGGTTCGAATGGTCAAAGGCAACAAAAAAATGGTAGTTGGACTAAAACTTGGAAAACAGTCATATTAAGCAAAAATTGGTCCAAAAGTGGCAAAAAAAGAAGTGAAAAGTGACTAAAATGGGCAAAAAGCAGTCAGATGTATCAAAAAGAAATTTCATGGGTTGTATTCGTGCTGTAATTAATGTCAGTGTTCATTTCCTACAATGTGTTTGTTTAAAAACATAGGATGGGAGACCTAGAAATAATGGCACAAAAAAATCACAACTGCTTTACAGGGTAAAATAATCGCAGTTTGATTATTTTTGCAAATTGTTCGTAGTTTAAACATATTTAAAAAAAAATCAAGATTAAGTCTGAGTAACACAATAAATAAAGTATTTGGACCTCCTGAACCATTTCTCCTGCTCATCTCATCCAATAAGGAAAGCTTCTCACAGTGAGGGAACGTGTGTAAGGCAACAACTTTAGAAAAATTTGGGGGCTGAGTTTCTGCAAATTTCAGGAGTGCATGTCTGAAAAAGTCATCTATTATTGATGCAAAGACGTCGCAAACGTTTAAATATTGGAAACTCAGCAGGAAGTAGCATGCCTTCACCACTTTATCAGAGTATTTGTTGGAATCAAAATCTAGATACTGTTATAATTATGTTTCAAAAATCAGTATTTCCTGTTACACCCCAGCAAGAAAATTTAATGTTCAGCTTTGACTTGTTCATTTCTTTCAAAGAATAATAAAAGTTTAAAGTGATTGTCATGAATGTAAGCAACAAAATAAGGGAGATTTTACAGTTAAAACTGTGAAAAACTGCAGAGCAGTCAAAGTGGTTTGATTCGGAAAAAGAGGAGGCCCAACACTCAGCTCAGCTCCCTGATAAGGATGAAAGTCTGCAGCTGAAGGGGAGGAGGTTTGAAGGTGTGCCGAGGTTTTTTGCTCCAGCAGGGTGACACAGACGCTGGGGGTGGGGAGAGAAAACTCAGCTGGAAGGAAACACGAGGAGGAGAGAAAAACACAAGAAAAATAAATCAGTTGCAAAACCCGGAGTCACCCAAAGGACGCTGAAGTCCTTCAGTTAAATGATATGAACTTATGTAATCGCTGATGGACGGCTGCCATGACAAGCAAAACATCCAACCTCTGAAAAAGGTGCACCGTTTAAGAATCCAGTCCTAACACTGGAGCCTTTGTCCAGCTCGCCCTGAGAAACTCTTGTTTGTTTCCCTTACATTACATTCTGTCTCTTCCCGGTGATTTCCTGCTCACTGTAACTGAACCAAAGGAAGAACAAACTGAAGAGTCTCACAACGATGCTCATATGACCTGGAAACCAAAGGGGGATTTAAACTGACACCAAGTCCAGCATACAAAGCTAAAAAACTCACTTGTTGAAATAATGACTTATTATAACTTTGCCGTGAAGAACACACACACTTAAAGAGGGCCTATCCAAAATTAACCCTTTAAAAGTATCTTATTAAGTGTCTCATGCTGCTCTGAAGAAAGCACTCCTCATTTTTGCTTTAAAATAGAAGCAGATCAATCCAAAACACTGATATATCGATACCAAGGTTAGTACTTATGTGATGAGATCGAGTGGCAACCTCCGGTCTGAAAAAATGAGACAACATGGAAGTGCTAAAAAGCTGCTGTTCCTCCAGTGACCGCTTGAGGCTGGCTCCAGAAGCACCGGAAGTACTGTACAAGCAGACGGGAAAAAGGCCATTTTCAGAGCTGAAATTAGCGTATTTAAAGCCTGGTACAAACTCTGTCTCCCGTCTGGATCGCTAATTTTGCTAACGGCTCACACTGTGAGGGGGGTGAATTTTTTTCTAACTCGGCCGTTTGGAAGATATTAGGATCAAGAGCTTGCCCAATCAGAGACACAGCTCAGATCACGTGACTGACGGGCGCCCAATGGCTGTGAGTTTGGGCACTCGTCACTCGTCCCATTTCCAATATGGCCGCGCCCGTCGTTTAGCCTCAAAACAGAGCTGCAGTAACAGAAGGGTGACGTCACGGAGACTACGTCCATGTTTTATACAGTCTATGGATGAGATAGATATTTAAGTTTCACTTTCTCTTCTGTACATGCCCTCCTCTCACTCACTTTGCTTTTGAGCACTCTGCTGAAAATGTTATATTTTGATTAACAAATTTATAAGACATTGCTGCTCTAAAAAATCAGTAAATTGCCGATTTCCTAAATATTTTTTGTTTCTGTTATGGTTAAACTGCCAGCATGTGCAAGCTTGTTGATCAATATGATACCTTTACTATTATCAATAAATATTCAAGTTATTATTTTTTTTGCATTTATGAAAAGAAACAGTAGTTTTAGTGGTTGTGTGTTATTTTGATTAATTTTGACAAACTGCTTTCCCATGTTAAAACTATCAGTATCAGTATTGATATGGATGATACTTGCCCTATTTTCCATTCTTATTTTGTTTGAATGAACCTTTATTGAACCAAGGAGAGCTCACAAATCTCACTTTACAAAACAGTTCTGGCCTAAACAGGCAGCAGCAGCTTCCAAAGTCTCAAACAAACAAGGAGCAGTTACACACAAACACAAAACAACATGGCGCGAATAACCATAACAAATTAAGAGACATAATCAAAATAAATCTAGGGTATATCAGGCAGAGCATGTACAGCCAGCTGCTTCTGCCTCCATGCAGACAATGATGAATGGATTCATGTTTTCTGCTTGGAGTCGTAAATCTTGAGCTAATCTATTGTTGTTAAAAACTAAGAAAAGACCACCACTTTTCAGTCCTCCATGCAGGTTTGAGTCCAAATGTTGTTTACTGTTTTCTCTGATTGAATGGTGATAAGACTTGAACTTGAAACACACCATATTTACAACTTTATCTCCATTTTCTGGATCAAAACACTGCCAATCCATGCTCATCCATCCTGACTTTTTTACATCCAGGTAGTGAAGCAACATACTGAGTCCCTCTTGTCTTGAGTAGAAAAAAAAGAAGTCACAAAAAAGTGATATGTCACCACAGTTGGCGCCATTGCCTTGCTCATTTATACGTGCACCTTATACTTCCAGTGCCAGACTGATTTGGTGCACATCTTTCACTCTCCACCCACGTTTCCTGTCTCAAATTGTCCTTTTAATGAAGGCAAAAAACCTCCCCCACAACAAATCCTGCACCAAAAAAACCCCATCAAAACTAATGTTGCCATGGGGGATTTTCAGAAACTGGCATGGTAGAAGTACCCACCAACCAAAGCTACAGCTCTGACACGAAAAGAAAAAAATTTCATCAGCTTTCCTGGCGTAAAAAACAAAAAAATATTAATAGCTCATTTCACCAAGCAGTATTTTTACTTATTAACTTAACCAGGAATGCAAATCTGGACTAAAATGTGAAATGATTGCTGCCCTACACCTATAACAAGCTACACTAACTTTAAAAGCTAATGTCCATGTGTCAACCAAAGCAAATCACAACCACTTAATTAAAAACTGCAACTTTTTTGCTGCAAAACCTGCTGTTACCAACCTTTAACACTAACTTTGGTCTTTTTATTACTCCTTGTCACATAAATTCATCATAACTGACATCTGGATTCTGTAATACAGAGCCTTAAATAGTTATTTCCTTCTAACTGACAGCATCAAATCTGCAGAAACACAGTTTATTCCAGTGGTGACAAAGCTTCATCTATCATCACTTCCTCACAGTCATCCACACATTAAATTCAGGCTCTGAAAATGTGGATGCAGTATGAACCAAATTATTGACCAATTACATCTATCCAGTGTGATCTGAAAGAGATAAGTGCTTGTGGAGTATTATCAGCAGATTCATGCTCATCATACATCTAATCATGTTTTAATGCATTTGCAGACTTTCAACCAGAAACTGGGAAAAATGAAACTGAAAGTGTCTCCTTTTTATTGTTTCTCCTGTTGAGACGTTTACAACTTCATTTCTCTTTTACTGCACTAATCTGAAGCACTACAATTGAGATCCACCAGCCTTTTTTCAGTTTATCTATGCAAAAAGGATTTATAAATGAAACAAATTTGTGGAGGTGCACCTGTTTTCTGCTGTTACAGGAGGATATGTGGACATGCAGCTCTGCAGCTTCACTTGAGCAACAGACTTGGCAGCTGTGGCTGACCTTTTTACGCCAACAAGCAAACCAGTTCACACTTAGAGAGCTATTTGGCATGGTTGAAAATAACAGAATATGTGTTAACTTTCAGCCATCCTGACAAAAGAGGGTGTTTCAAGCAGCAGATACATCACAGTTAAACAGTTTAACAAGAGGAAGGATGATAATTTGAAGGTTGACAACAAGGATCTGAGACAATTCAGATTAAAATATTATGACAAATTAGCACTTCTTGATTAGTCTGCATGATTTCCTCTGGCAAAATAAGCATTTTGTGGTTCAGGGAACACAATTATGAGGGTTAGCTTCTGTATATCATGTTTTTAAATCTGATTATACTTTGCTTTTGGACCTTTTTAACCTTTTACGTTCTGCCAGGACGTCAGTGATTCATTCATCAGCAAAGTATTAACGGTAATGATTTCGTCAAACATCGGAGTGCCATGTTAGAAAGCTGAGATGGTTTTATAGTTTTCTTGACCAACAAAACATGATTACCAGAATCACTCGAATAGTGATCACAACAACTGGGACATCCTACCTGTTTGGGGTCACTACCCTGAATATTCACTCTCCTTTCCACCAGAGGAATCCAGAGTTCAAACATATCAAAAGTGTTGTTTCATCAAATTATTCCAAGTGGTGAAATTTCTCCTGTAAAGTTTGTTGTTTGCCTTGTCTGTTCTCATCAATAACAGCAGCTTCACAGTCTTATAGCATTTCCTCCTCAATGTCAATCTGACAAAACTGGGTGTATTTCATTTCTTGAGGGTCCCTGCTATAAAAAAGTGACCACACCATATTCTGTGGAGATTTCATGCCAGGAGAGCTTGTGATAGACAACAAGCGCTCCCTGCTTGACTGGTCTTACAGAATAGCTCTATTCCTCTATGATAGGGTCTAACAAACAGTTAACCAATCATCTCGCTATTCACAAAAATTCAGCTGTAGCCATTTCGATCATTGACAAGACCTATTTATTTCTGTGTATCTTCTTTCACACTCATTTGTGCGACAAAGAAGGTAGAATCTGTGACTGGGAACTACAATTTCATGATTTTTGGAATACCTTTTTGCAAAGAGAGCAAATTTGACTAAAAAGAGGACACTGAGCACTGATGAAGCTGGTTTTGTGTGCATGGAGTCTTCCTGATGTTTGGTCACCTGAGACTAAAAACTCTTTAACCCCTGCAACGTTTCACCTAGAAAGCTCCAATTTCACCAAGATGTGGATGACAAGGTGTAGAAGTGATGTGGAGGATCTTTTATGTTTGGCATGAAGCATCTTGATTTAATGATTTTCATAAATGGTTATAGAAAACTAAACAACAAAAGCTGCATTTATCCTGATGTGGACTTTAACTACATATTAAAACACGACATTTTCAAGAACTAGTGATTTTAATCTTTTAAATGAGGTTTCACTTATGAATTTTGATCTTCAAGTTCTTCAGTTACAAGCTTCGAAAAATATTAAGGTATAAAAGCCAGATTTAGGTGGGGTGTGAGGGGTTAATGGAAAAACATTGGACAATTCCCATTACTGTTTTATTCAAAATGAGCCTTTAATGACTTTGAAGCACTTTTATCAGTTACTTCTCATCACAGAGGGAGTTTTGATGACCAGTTCACAGGCTGTTTGAGAGACACACACACAGGCAGTGTCAGCTAAGTGAGCTTATTTGCTTAAGTTAATATTGATAGACTGCGGATGTAATGAAATAGTACAACTACACAGAATTTAGAGGTAATGAAAGGCCTGCTGTGGTGTCATTTAAATGGTTATTTAATTCAACTTGCACAGTTTCACAATGTAAAATGTTCTTGCAATGAATGATTTAGTCAAGTTGGGTTGAAATTTTAGTGTGACAGGGGTAAAACACACACAACCACACACATGCATGCATACACAGACTACAGTAGAGACACACACCCCCACTGGCGTCGACCCAGCTACAGATGGCACAAAGCTACAAAATGACACTACAGAACAAGGACAGGCCTGGAAACTGGTGGCAGAGACTAAAAAACACTCTTGACTGCTCCCAAAATAACACAAAAAGCTGCATCTGTACCCATTAACACAACAACACTGTCTTTAAACACAGACACACAACTCAACATGCAGCTACATTAGTTTGCTTTAATGTGAACAACAGCAGGATCCTCGCAGTAAACACGTCCAACACTCAGCAGCATGTTAAAAAAAACACCACTGACAGCAAACATCTCCTCTGCGAAGTTACCTACCTTGTTTTGGAGGCCAAGAAAGCGAGTTTTATTAATCCGTGAGTGCAAATCTGGATCCCCTCTTTTTCTATACTCGCCACTTTCAAGCTGTGCTCTAAAATATGAAGCTCCATCTTTTACGTCTTCTCATTTGAGGAAAGGACTAAAAATGTAAAATAAAATAACCTAAACACTTTCAAATAAGATGCATAAATAAATAAATACACTCATACGACAGGCTAAGGCGCTTTAAATAGAGAAAGAAAGAGCGAGGCAGGGTGGAATAAAGAAAAGCAAAGAGGTAAAAACGGACCTGCTGTCAAACCTGTGAGGGGACCGATTACACTTCCGGTCACGAAACTTCAAAATAAAAGCCCCCAAGCAAAATCCTAACGTAGGAATTGTTCTTGTGTAGTAATAAAACTGAAAACATAGGGAGGTATTTCTATGCCATTAGAGTTTGAATGTTAATTTCTGACACTGATTTTTTTCAGCATCAAAATCAGACCTTGAATGTTAAAAACCATCAAATTTCAAGCACTGCTTTGTTTGTTTGTTTGTTTTTCTTCAATATTAGAACATATTTTAACGTAAAACAAGTTGTTTCAAAGCATTATTTTTTTCCCCAAAAAAGATTTAACGTGTAAAAGACTTCAACATCACCTAAGAAATATAGAATAGCTGATGTTGATGCTGAAAAAAAAAATCAGTATTATAAAAGTTGTATTCATACTCTAATGACAGAAAAACAACCATGCATATATTAGCATTTAAAGGCTAAATTACTTATAGATAAAGCCAATATTGGTCAAGTAAAATTTTGAATTTAGTTGGGCTTATCTTGTGAACTGTTTTTCTTCAATGCAATAAAAAATTGATTTACATTTTAAATTTTTCATTATATTAAAAAGTTCTTTGGCGGAATACTATAAAGAAAGAAGTCTACCCCGGTTTTCTTTTAACACATTTTTCTTCATTTCTTTTCTTTTTTCGGAATTGAAATGGCTGTTTAGTACTTAGAGAAGAAAACAATACTAGGAAAAATTAATATCTTCAGATTTTCATTCAGTGTCTTGATCCAAAATTGCAACTACAGCAAGTCCCTATAAGAATGCACTCAATTTACAAAAAGTGTTTCTTCTTTCTTTTTTTAAATGAGCAATGAGGAATAATTTCATGGCATGTTAATAATACTTCTGGTTTACTTGCCTGGTCACAAGCCTGACCCCATACTATAAGACAGTTTTTTTCTCTTTACTACAAGTGCTGCTTGAGTTTTGATCCACTTTCAGAGTTACCTTTCCTCTTTACACACCTTGGCATTGAGTGAAGTTGGACAAGAATCCTCTGCTTCATTCCTTTGAAATTTTGTAAGTTTTGAAGTGTTAAGGGTATCTGTACCATGTTTGTTGCCTGGTCACTGTGAACTAAAGTTTCTATCATTCAGGACGAAAAGATTTGTTGCCTTAAGGTTCAAAAAGTGATCTTGATTAATTTAACGAGCATATATCCGGAGCTATGGCTCATTTAGACAGACTTAATGCAGAGGTCCATGATTTTATTTTTCATGGCAAACGCTGTTTGATTGGAATAACCCAGATCCACAAATTTCAATAGCATTGAATGATATTGAGTTCAAATGCCTTTTTATTTTGAAACCACCCTTCAAAAGCGGAAGTGACTTTTCCTCCAGGCTCCCGTAGCTTTTCAGACCTTTTAAATGTGTGAGCAGAGGACCGCTGTTCCCCATGTTTGCTCTCCGACTGGAATAGTTAGCAGCTGGTCCGACTGAAACAAACAACTTGCCATTCAAACTAAGGGGGCGGGTCTGCAGTGGGGCAAGGCATCATGGGAAATGGTGTTCTCTAACAAACCCATGCATGTAGGCGTGCAGAGTGGAAACCAAGTGGATTTTGATTACTGGTGGGATAATGACCTGGTATATAATTAACATGAGCTCATCTATGGGGTTAATAAACCTCTTTTTGATATTTAAATGAAGAAATTCAATTAGATATTGAAAAAGAGATTTAACAATGAAAATGTGCAACCACTTAAGCACAGAGGAAAAAAAGCATTGTCACTTCAAAAGTGTCACTGAAATAGAAAAAACAGCCATCTAACATCTTTTTACAGGTCAATGAATCCAGAGAATATCATTTGAATTGCTTCAATATCACAGTTTAAACACTATTTCTCTCATAACATAGAAATAAACAAGTCGGAATCAGCGGGAAACACTTGGGAAATTTCTCTTTCTAACCAAAAAAGGTGTGCACCAAATATATGGATGCATGTCTACAAAAGTTTCTGCAGAAAATAACCTTAATAAAGCCAGAAAATTAAATGTCTAAGTTTTATACCTTTGATAGTCATAGCTACTTTTGACTTCACTTTTGCTTCAAGAGAACTAAGATATTCTAATTTTTACAAACCATAACACCACGTCTGTTATACTTAACAAGTACTTTCATTCCTATAAGAGCCTGGAGCTTGTGTCCATGTTTTTACTGTGCATGTACAGCTTCAGTAGTCATCAATGACTCCTACACTGTACTGTCAGAGCAGTTAGATGCTGCAGGAGCCATAGTTTGAAGTGAGAGCTCTTTCAGTTCTCAAGGTTAAATTCAGAAATAACTGGCATCCCGTGGAGCCTGTATGTGTAAATGGTTGGTCCCTGCTGTGAGGCCGCAGTGGAAACACATTTATATATGGAGCACAAAAGCACTTCATGATCAGAGTGGGCTACTCTGGGGAAAATTTCTTCAGCCCGTCTGCTTCTTCAGATTTATTCTTCAGAGGTTTGAGGATGTGGATTGTCCACAAGATTTCCGCCTCTCTCATCTTCTTAAATGCTGTTTCATTGAGTTGTTGTTGCACCAGCTTCATGTTTATCTGCATTTAACTGGATAAAGACATGCAACTTTTAAAAATCACCTCTGCTAAACCAGTTTCTATAGTCCTCTGAAAAAGTGGCATTACTCACACTTCCAGCGGTAACACAGGCACAAAATATGTGGTGGTAGACTGTTTTGCTGCTGGCTCCCTAGTGGCATAACGCTGGCCACGCCACATGCCCCTGAGCCACCATATGGCAGCTGCTTCTGCTGCTCCACCTGCACAAGGCATGACATGCCAGTATCATATGGCATCAGACACTTTTCAATCTATGCCATCTCACACAATCACTGCGATGTCATTTTGCCATGACACTTGTTTCCTGACCTTTAAATCCACAGTTTAGCACCACCTTATGACAGTTCGTTTCAAAACGCTCATACATGGGGAACCAGGGGTTAGGCCTGTCGCATTTATCAATAAATCAATTAATTGCACAATAACTAAAAATGATGAGTTTGCTGGGCTCAATAATTTTTTATTCACCAAAGACGCTGGATAATGATTAACTTTGCTGTATCACTGTGAGTTTTTTTTTTTTTCTTTTTTTTGTAATCAGCAACAGGGTCTGTTTTATATATTGCTCTTGGTTTTGTGTTTTTTTTATTCAAGTGCATTTTTTTGTTTACAAAGGTCCTAACTGGATTGGCTGTTTTGCCTGTTAAATATCTTAATGTCTGAGCCTAATGTTTCATATTTATTGATGTGCAATTTTGTTTACAGAGACTTTATACTTAATTTATTGTTTCAGTTTTGTGTGGTTTTTACTCAAGTGCATTTTTTTAATAGAGGCTGAAAATCCATTTTATTAATTGTTTTTGGTTGTATTGATTATTTATTTTGGATATTTCCAATGTCTTTTTTCCCAATATGATTCCAATTTTAAATATTCTTAAGAAATAAAAGGTTATTTGTCTTTAAAAGGGCGTACTTGCACTGTTCTACCATTATTGTTATATTATATTAGTTGAAAATGGTATCAAAACGGCAATTTTATCATTTATCGCAACAATTTCTGGGACAATTTATTGTCCATCAAAATTTGTTATCATGTCAGGTCTACCAGAGGTGTGTGCATTAATAACTTTAATTTAAATATTTGTAATTAATTTACAAACATTAAAAATGCAAAGCTAAGATAAACACAGCTCTGTATTAAAGCATATGCATTGAGGATCTTGGTAAGCACCGTACAAAAAAACTAAAACAATAAATTAAACTTTCAATTTGACAATAAAGATAATTTTTTGGTCACAAAAGTCAGATTATGTTGAGCATGATTAACTTACAAAAAGCAATAAAAGTGTAAAACATTCAAGGGGGTGAATACTTTTTATAAGCATTGAAAAAGGACTTATTTTGGGGTTTGAGAATTTTGCATGTTGTGCTTTGAAAGATTTGCAGACATCTTGTTTATGTCTGTCAAATGTATTCATCATGGTTTTGAGTATGAATTTTTATATTCTTGTTCTTGTCTGGATGTCGGTGCATTCTGGTCTTGGATAATGTAGTCTTGAGCACAAAACTTCTTTTCAGACTCAAGATACAAGGTTGTTTATTTGTTCTGAGGGAGATTTGTTTCATACAAAAAGCTGCACAAAATGCGTATAATACTGTACATACAAGGCACAAACAGGAACATGTAACACTTGTCATGTGTTCCCCTTTTATTGTGTCTTTTCTCTCATTTCTCAGCCTTTTGAGGATTAAGTTTGTATTTCTTTGGGTCAATAGTTGAACGTTTTCTGTGTGTTTTTCTGTGTTTTCCCTTTTTATGATGGTTCTTATTCCTGTCACGTTTGTTGAGGCAACAAAGACGAAAGACCAAATTGCAGAAAGATGAAAATATTTATTCAACAAAATCCAAAAAGTCCAAAAGAACCCCACTTATTTGGAGAGAAGGGCATAGGGAGAAAAACTCAAACAAGGAGCACAAGAAGACAGATAATGAGAAAGAAAACAAAAGACTCAAAGGCACAGAGACAGAAACACAGCGTGACAACGTGAGTGAAAACAATACGATGAGCGGCCAAGTCAATCCACGATTCTCGCCCTGAGTGAAGTATATCTGCTGATGTGGGGTTGACTGAGTTTCAATATTTGTTAAGGTGTCTCTTATATCTAATTGGGAACCTGTGGCGTTGACCTGATGGTAGCAGCTCATATTGAGAGTACAGGACATGTGAGGGGTCAGTGATAATCTTCTCTCTCTGTCTGACCCTCTTCTCCTCAGTGAGTTGTTGAAGCGTTAGATACTCTCTCACTCTCTCAGCTTAAAGAAAGTTCTGAGTTGCACCTCTTTAAGTTATTTGTCCCTCTAAAACTTAAACTCAGCCAAGTTTCAACCAAATTTGGTGCCTCATAAACTGGAGAAAAGTTGATGATTTGTCTTGTTAATTACTGTGAGTTGTAAAATTTCAGATGAAGACATTCAGGTCTCGTCCAAGTCCATCATTTGTTGCTGTTTCCGAGAATAAAGCCTGGCACAAGCACTAAGCCCCTGCCTCTGAATCCCAAACCCCCAGGCAAGCAGTCTTGAAGTCCTTTTTAATCCTGATTTGAATTTGGACAAGCGTACCAAGAACACCACCAAAATTCACCCTTCTTTGAAGTATCGCTTTTTTTTCTTCCACAGACGGACAAATTTATTTTTCTGTAGGTTTCATCACTTACTGCTTGTTTCCTCAGCTCTCATAACCAAACATTTCTCCTCCAAAGCTTTACTTCTATATTTCAGTGGAACATCTAAAGCTACTTCTATGGCAAGTGCGATCCTGTTGAATAAGTCATGACGGCACAGCTGTGTTAATTGTTTGTGGCTGAGAGCTCGTGTCACTAAAGCATTTTCAGCCAAGACTCTAATTGCAAAAATGATTAGTTTCAACAGCCACACAACAAAGTATTAATTAGGCAAACAAAGATGGGGGCTGTACTGAAACAACAGAGACATTATGATCTGGAAAAAGTGTTTCCCTCATGACATGGAGCTTTTCCTTGGGGGTGCGCTGAATAAATACCTTAGTAGGAGAAAACATCAATATGTTTGGGGTTGCTATGGAGTCACTGCAGCAAACATAATGTCCAAAGAAACCCTCAATGGCTACACGATAAAGCAAAAGTGCTTAAAACTACAGCTCCTAGATCGAGGCTTGCTCAAAAGGGGAATCGCGAAATACTCTCACTTTTCTATATTTGCTTGTTAATAATCCCCAATTTAAATTGAGATCATCCATCCCAAAATGTGTTATTTCTAAATGTTATTTCTTTGTATCTGTGGTTGGGTTAAACTCTTCTGTTAGGACATAGTTCAAGTACAAACAGAGTTTACAAAAGTTGCTTGTTGTCACACTTCAAACAATTGTGCTGTGTTACTACAAATAAATACATTACCCTCCCACTTTGCACTTTGGGAAAAGTTTTTTTGAACAAAGAAAAGTAGTGTTAAAAAGACCTGCTTTCCAAAATAAACACTTTTGGAAAAAGCCAATAGCCTCACAGGGACTTTAAAATAATCTTAAAGTTTAAAAATTGAGTAAAAATAAGGGGTGTTAAGATTAAACCTGAACCTGCATTGATTATCTTGGGAGTATCTGAAAGTCTGAAGAATCTCTAAGTTGCTCAGCAATGTTTTCTTGCTTCTCACTGCACAGAAATTAATCGTCTTATTTTGGGGGGAAAAAAAAAAAAGACGCACCTACTGTTAACTGTTGTCTAACTGAGATAATGGAAACACTTCGCTTAGAGAGAATAAGGTTTATTCTCAACAATAAACTTGGTAAATTTAAAAAAAGTGTGGCACCCTCTGATCTCCTTTTTGCAAAACTTAAACACTTAAACTTGGGCTTTGTATTTGTAGATGTCGCTCCTTGGGGGGGTCAGGTTGGGTGGGTATGGGTTTGTTTTTGTTTCCTGTTTTTGTTTATCTTAACTTTAATGAAGATAATGTTGCTTGACGACTATAAGATAGGTTATTCAAATCCCTAAACGTTGTAACTGTTTACTCAGGGCTGTGGAAAAAAGACATTTCTATCTGGGAGCATTGAAGAAATCTTGTTTTTTTTTTTTTAAATAAACATATTGAAGGGGTATAGTAAACTAAGAAGTGGATGCCACTGGTTGTCAAGTGGCACCTCAGCTCACTGTTTTACTGTTGGTTCTTATCAAAGTGCTTTTATGCATTTATGTTCACAAAAATTTCTTCCCAATCTGTTTTCAACCCAGGGGCAGGGAGACGGGACCCCAGATAAGTCACCAGCCAATCACAGAGTTGCTATAAAGACACAAACATCCATTCACTCACACTTATTGGCAGTTGAGAGTGATCAATCACCTCAACAGGAAAAATTAGAGGACAGAGCAGGTGGGCGTGTCTAACAGACAGAGAGCGAAGCAGAAAAATACTGGGATCATGGGCCGAACTGTGACTGTTTTAAAACCATATATAATTAGTAACGGCCAGTGCATTAGTCAAGTCTGACTCCCAGAAGAGTTGACTGTTGTGTTAAAGCTAGCCTGTAGTTCATCAACTCCTGACAGTCCCTGAGGAAATTAGGTCCTAAGATCTGTTCACACCTTCTTCCTGATGAATTATCAGCTTAGTTTAGCTACCACCACATGTTCTTTGGGGAATAAAATGGTTAATTTATTCTCTTCCCAGTTAATGAATTAGCCACAGGTGTGAACAGGTTTTCCCAACCATTCAGTCTTGGGTCTCCTCTAATTCACGAGTATCAACACGGAAACAAACTGAAATCCTGAATTTAAAGAAGCTCGAACAAATTGTGTGCAAAAGTGAGCTGCAGGACATATGCCATAAGTAAATTATCTTTTAAGCCAACTGTAGTACAAAAAAGAAAAAACAGGCAGCCTTTTTATACACACATCCTCTCAGCGAGGGCACTTTCATGTTAGATCATTACAAAGGGATCAGTTCACACCTTTATATGTGGAGCCCAGGTCTATTCAATGCATCACCATTTACTCTTCATACATAATTACCAGCATTCCCTATATTATTTCATGGTAAAAATGTGGAGCTTTTATCACGCTGAGCCTGTGTAATTGAATAAAAACCAAGACCCCGGACACCAATGTGCCATAAAAAGGTTCATTTAGATAATAGGGCTTTAGTGTTCGGCCTTTACTTGGTGGTCATTAAGTTGACACTTTATCCAGCAGAGTTACTTGTGACTCTTTTTCCACACCACAGGGGTGTTAAAGGCTTCAGTGTGCTGGGTTGTAGAGCCACAGGTACCATTACTGAAGCTTACTGACGTCGTATAATGAAAGCTAAAGGAGAGAGGTGTTCACAGGGAGGGGAGGTGCACTGAGTGGAGATTCGTGTGCAGAACAAATAGTCTCTATTTTGCTTCTCTTTTTATACTCTTGTTTAAGGTATTTCCAATCAAAATTCACCCACTGGCAGGTTTCACCACATCCAAATCGTGTAGCCCTATGTATTAAGTCTAATACAGGAGTAAAAATAAGGATTAATTTGTACATGTTGGCTCATTTAGGAACACAAAAGAAATTTACTGTAAGGTATCTGAAACACTCTCTCCCTCAAAAAAGGATGTTTATGGCTGGGTTATGCATGAAACTAAATAGAAAATAATCTAAAATCTGAATAAAATAAACATTAAAAGCCCTGTGAGGATTTGTAAGTGTCACTGTTATGCTCTATATTTGCATAATCATAAAGAATGCACTGTAAAATGTGATTTTTGCACTTTTGTTATTCTAGCATTTTGTCCTATGTCAATATGACAAAAGGTTAATTTGTTTTGATAACTCTAAATTGTACGTTGGCATTATCACACATCGTCAAATATATTTCAACTTGAAATTCAAAGTCCTAATAAATCAGTAATGCGTGTTGGCTATCACCTTAGCCCCTCCCAGCTGATCAGTGAAGCTACAGCTTTTAAGTTAAACTGGGAGTGAGGAGGGAACATGTGGGTAAAACTTCTGTTGGTGTTAGAACTGTGTAGTGTGGTTTAAAATGAGATTATCAGCAAATTTCCCAGATTAAATTTCCCAGAGGATGTAGACCAAACAGGTAAAACGAAAACCACAAAGCAAAGTAAAACCACAAGATACCGTATGCCATGTGAACATCATCCCTGAGTGTAATGTTAATTTCATCCAACATGAATGTTATTTCTGGGTGCTTTGAGTTATATTTATTCTGCAGTAAGTAATCCCTTTAGTACACACATTTTTATCCATAATTTCCCTGCAGCCTGAGGAGTCCACTTTGACAGAAATAGACACAAACAGATCCATGTTGCATTCAGAAAAGAACATGAGTCCATTTCCTTAAAGGGCTGCATTCATTGCTGTGTATCACATCCTGTCTGCAGCTTATTATTCACCTGCATTTACAGCCTGAAGGCCTGATTACCAAAGATGTGTTTCTAGCTTCACAGAGCAGCTTCAGAGTATTTTCAGCATGAGGGATGTTTTCTGCAGACTGTTTTAGCTTTGTATGTCACATTGCATTTGGTTTGAATAATCCTACAGTGCAGATTTTCCCACTTTGACTGGATTAATGGAGACTAGTGGTATGGTGGTTCTGCTCTGGAGAGACTGTTAGCGCTTTGATTCAGGTGAAGCGAACGCCTCAGTGTGACATCGTATAACTCATATTAGAACAGTTGAGAAATGGAATACGAAACTCATAAAACCAACCACTGATATAGAAATCCTGTCTGTAGAAGCTCATTCCCAGACCCTCCTCTGAGATGCAGAATTAACCCAGGAGGTGGTGAGTGCTCATGGGAATGCATTAAACCTCACTGAAATGACAGCCGGGAGGAAGGGAGGAAGCTGAGCGAGGGAGCGTTTTCAAACTCTGGCAGCAGTTTGATGATTGCTTCTCAGAAAAGTCTTACAAGCACAGCGATGAGGCTGCAGAAGACGGCTGACAGTGTGGGAAAATCTATATGTAAAATCTATACAAGGCTGCTCGGCTGAAATTGAAAGTCCCCGTGGTTGAGAAAGTTGCACGCTTTAGCAGTAATTTGTTTAATGCTGCACTTTGTTATACTCGCTGCCTGCTTGAGGAGAGCTGTAGAAAAACTGACAAACATCTTAAACATGCAATTTTAGGAGGGAGTCGTATTTTGTGCGGGACCATTTACGTCAAAAGCGAAAATCTGTCTTACAAATCTCTGACAATTTCTTGCTTCAGTCTACATTTTTCTGGTTTCTCACAGACTCTGAGTCATCAAAGTTTCGGAGATTACTCAGCACTTTTCAAAATGTGGTTACACACAGAGGTGTTCAAAACTACTTGACATATCACTGGCTCCAAATAGCAGCAAGATAGGGGAACAATTCTGACAGCGCCAGAGCACCGTGACAAAACCAATGATACTGCATAAACACAAACAGGAAGTGCTTCACAGGAACTTTAAGGTAGAGATTTGGGAACATCTTCTATCAAATCTAATTGTACCCCAATGGATCTGAGGTGACTCAATCTTCAGAAACGTGTCTGTTGAAGCGCTTTTGTAATTGAAATATGTTTTTTAAGAATGAATTGTTGCATTGATCAACATTTTCTGATGAACTGGAGGAAATATTTGCTCCGTGGCTTTGCATCAATTACCTGTAATGAATGAGAGTCTCCCATTTCATCAGACATTTTCCACAAATAATAATGAAATCAGGTGCAGTGAGTCACAGATTTGGCCTTTACTCAAGGATTATGAGAAAACATGCGATTGAACTTTGGAATTTAAGAAATGAATGCGGGGGTGTTTTTTATCACCAAATTGAAGAAAATTAAAGTTTCTGCCCTTCGAGAGGACTTTGTGGAGTTTGCAGCATTCTGCATTCATGCTCTGCCTCTGTGCCTCTGCTGCCTTTTCGTGTCTCAGTTAGAGGCATGTAACATAGAGGAGAGGGGTGAGCTCTAATCTCTTCCCCGTGACCCAGATGAAATCCTGAGAACAAGCAGGGTGTTGGCAGGGCTCAGCCCACGTCTTAAAAGCAACTCCCTCCACCAGAACACAACTGAGATCTGAGCAAACAGCAGTCAGTGTGGATGAATGGACTTTGTTCACTCGCTAGAAGGAAAAAGACCAAAGCCTGTTACCTAAAGACCATTATATAAGGATCAGCTGCTCACAAACAATTCATGTGTGCAGATATCAAGAAGTGAAGTCCTGTCAATAAAAAGACTGGAAGTGGTGGAAAGAGTACTGAAAATCTGTACTCATGTACAAGTACTGCTACATTGCTAAAATATTACTCAGTCACAAGTAAAAGTACCGGTGTTAGAAAAATACTCAAGTAAAAGTACAGAGTATTCGTCAAAAAAACTACTCAGATTATTAGTTACTTTTAACTGGTGATGTCACTGTCACCTCTCCAGAAAGGGCTCTACATTTTGTGTTTTGCTTTACTAATAGTTAAAACGCCAACAACCAATAATCATTAATAACTGATAAGATAGAAAACAAGTGTTTTACTCTCATTTTGATTGGTTGTTTTTTGTCTTTCTTTTTCTCACCCTCCTATTATGTTCCTTTTCACATCTATTCATGTTCCTTTCAGATTTGGGAGAAATCACTATACTCTGTAACGGCACAAACTTCTGGTTAAGTGTTAATCTATCAGCTCTCAACCCCACCTCTTCATGAGGATGATTCTTCATTACCTGATTCATAGAAGTTTCTTCACTGTTCGAGATCATTTAAATATTCACCGAGACGAGAATTTCCTCTGTTTAGGCCCAGTAATAGCCTGGCTCGCACTACAGGATTCTCAATCTTAAAGGTAGGGTCTGCAGGAATTTCCATTACTGTTTGTAAACACAACATCGAAACTTGGCTCCACCTCCTTGGCTCGTAGCTACGTGAACACACTCACCAGTCCAGTGAGCACCAGCAGCATCGCGTTTCTACATGGGAGAAACTCAAGAGCCGTACATTTGACTTCCTGCAGTTAAATAAGGTATCCTGCAAATATTGTATCATTCTTTCACTATGTTATGGCCACTATTGTAGCCACTCGGGATAGCTTTCTCCACTTACCATCATCAACACGCAAGGTCATGTGCACTCTGGGCTCACTGTGATTGGCGAAGGTCACCATGCTTACTTTCTACCCAGAAACTACCAAGACATCCAAAACATCAACATACAGGCAGAGGAGGGGGTGAGCAACATCATATGTGTAAGAGCTGACATTTTATTTTGTAATTATTTTGTAGATCCAGCAGACCTTCCCTTTAAACCCCTGTGATCACCAAATATTTACAGAGCTGTCAGCCTTTGTTGTTGAAGGAGTCCGAGGTGAAACAAACAACTCAAAAAACTCATTTGCGCTTTTTGTAGCCAGCTGGTTGTTGTTAAGAATAAACAGTAACCACTGTTCCTTCTATGCTGGGGTAATATACAGACATTTGTGTTGGATTCTGCTACAAGCAACAAAGCAGTGGTCATGTTTGACTTTAACCTTTGACATTTTGACTCTGCCACATTAGTAGGAGGACGGGGCTGGTTTTTGTATGGATGCCTATGCAAATCACACCCACTGACATGAAGTCAGAAAAGAATAAGAATCCAAACTTCTTTCTTCAAGTCATGTTATCCAACTGTGTAGGCGACAGAAACAATGCAAAGACTTCTCCATTTCCATTTTCAATTTCAGAGTTACTCAACTTCATGATGGGCGAAGTATACATCTATGGGCGAGTAGGAACGTTTCTGTAAGGTAGAAGACCCTTGAATACTAAAATGAAAGTACAAATGACTGGTAAAGATGAGCAAATGTAAGATTAATTGTTTACATCTTAATACCCAAGCTGAGGTGGGTGTTAAACGTCTTGCTGCCATCAAATTTAACAGCTCCTGGGCATGTCAGACCCCCTTTAGAAGCTTCTGAAACTTTGCTTCAGGCATCTCTAGTATTGCTGTTATTGGATCAATATGGAAATTACATCTTCATGAAGTAAACCGGAACAACCAAAACAAAGATAAGTAACAAGGATTGGCAAAAAGACCAGAACACAAGGCTTTCAGGAAGTTTATCAACAATAACCTATTCATTTTCAGAAATATTAAAGTTACTGTGAGGAGAATCCACGCAAAGAGGATTGCAGCGACTCCTTCAGCCAGGGGACTCACAGAAACTTTGAAAAGAGATCAAATCTTTCTTTTAAGACGGCTTTTCTTTGTTCAAGACAATTTTTTACCCAATACAACATGAAGAGATATGTTTTTAGCAACAGTTATGTTGTGCTGTCGTTCAGGTTTGAACAGATCAGTGTTATATAACAGCTGCATTTGGGTTGGAATGAACATTATGACAAACAACTCAGCCTGTGTTTTCGCCCTTTAGCTCATGCTTTGGCCTGTGCTTATCACTCTCCAGTTTAGCTTTCCTCTGCTCGTATATAACTTTTCTGCCAAGCAGTCAAAATATTTCAACTCAGTAAGTTCAATAAATCATTTCCAGCAGAGAGAGAAACAGGTCTCCCTTTTCACCACTGAACTTTGTCAGCTTAAATAAAGCTTGAATAAAGACTTCAAGTCAATCTGGTCCAGTCCGACCTGCTCGGGAAACTAGGAATTTGCGTCAAGAAATAACCTATTTTAGTGCTGATAATCTCGTTTTAAATTGGGGATTATGATCAGGCATGTAGGTATGAGATGTTTTCAAATAAAGGCACAAAAGTCCCCCAAAATATATATTTCATGTTGAAAAAGGAAGAACCACAGTATCGAACTGTAAAACAAAATTATAATGGCAAAAATGAATCTGGCACAGGCTAGGAAGGTTCACAAGATGACAAATAAAAACCAAGGTAATGAATGAAGGAGGTAATGAAGTACAAGTGGAAACAATGAAGGACAGGGATCACAATCACAAAGGGCGGGAAGTTCACTCACACCAACATGTCTGTGTTTTGATTTCTGATGATGAAAGTTCTCTTTTTAATTACTTAAAACTGATTCAACATCAGATTCACTCTCACGCTGGTTCTTCAGTGACACTCTCTAGTTGTAATTTTGCTGTTTTTTAGGGCTCACAGTATCTACACTCACTCTTCAGTGATCTGTCAGCTCTATGATTCATCAACGCTTAGATATCTCTGCTGATATTTACCGATGATATTTATCAAAGGAGCTAAACCTCCGCCCTCGGTCCACGTAACGCACAGCTGCTTCATGTCATATTTTCATTACTGTATTGGTCCTGTGACAGTTTGCTTGTTGTTTTTCCACCTCAAACTTCAGAGGTCGAGTCCTTAGAGTTTAGCTGCAGGATCCAACAAGCAAACAGAGGAACCCATTCATCATTTTATGCTTTTATTATTTCTTTAGTCGCTGCAAGCTCAAAATTTCTCATTTCCGTGGTGCTCACAGACATAAATCAAAAGTGCAAAATGTCCTAAAAACCCATCTCTTGACAGGAGAGTAAATGAGAATCTGCACCATATCTGTATTTATTCCTCAACAATGTCTTTCTAAAGTGGCTGTCAGGCAAAACAGCATTTCACATGATTTTAAGGCGAACAGGGATTACAGCACATCTGCTCCTGTTTTGCAGTGATTTCTGCACAGCTGCCACATGACATCATACAATAATTGTTCTGCAGACACAGTTGAAGTGTGTATTAAGTGCTCATTTTAAATCCAGGTGGGCTTTAACTCTCTGCCAGGTGGGTAAGAGACAGATGAGATGAGATATAATTTGTTTTCAGGAGGTGGGAGGAGAGAAAAATGACAAAAACTTTTTCAGTATAACTTCTGTTTCTCCTTTTCTAAAAGTCCTTTAACATGAACCCAAAGTTTGTTCTGTTCATCAATAAGTTAAGAAGTGTTTTCTTTTAAAGGCTGGAATAATTAGTTTGTTGACCCAGGTTTTCCAAACAAATGACTTTTTTACTTCTTCAGCAGATCTTATTGGTTATTTGGATTTGTGCTGTTCACTGCCTGTTGAATTGGAGTCCAGTATTTACCCTCAGCTTGAGATTAAACCGCTTTCTTTTTTAGTATAAACCTCTTAATTCTCCAATGGTAGGCTGAGCATCTTCTTTGTAAAATTTTACCTGAACAGTAAATGTGTGATGAAAGTAAAACTAAAAAACTTAAACAATAAAGAATATTAAGCGGATATGTGTTTCTGTTAGAGGTATTAACTTGTGGAATAGCTGTGACGATGAATTAAAAATGTGCAGTTCACTTTCCTCATTTAAAAACATGCATAAAACTAAAGTGATAAGAAAATATGTAATCTGGTTTAAAGAAGAGCAATAACAAAATACTGAAACTTTTGGTTATGTTTGCTTGTATTATTGTTATGGAACTTTATTGGTTTATTTTACTTCTGTAACATGTTTTGAAAATGTATCTTTTTTTCCAAAAGACGGTGTAATTCAGACCTTGTAGTTTAAGAGTTGCCTTGCATAAGTTGTTAAGTAAAAATTTGCAAAATTAGCATGAGCTTCAGCCTACACCTTTTTGATTAGATTTATCCATCATATGAAACTGAAATCTGCTAAAATAATAAATAAATAGCCACAAGTTCGATTTTTTGCAGTGCATTTCTCACAGCTAGAGACAGTTTTTTTTTGTTACGCCCCCACACAAAATGTAGAGAACAGTTCATGTAAAAATCTTGTCACTTTTCATGCAAACGTGTTGACACATCAGTGGTTGCTTCAATAATGATTTTACTTTTGACCCCTTCTACATCTGATTGTATTTACATTTATTTAAAAAAATGATATTATTTGTGTTTTCATTTCAAGCTGATGCTGTTAATTTGTCTATAGCACAAATCATAACATTTATAGCACATAATATATCACACAACTTACCTTATTTTTGACAATTTCTGCATTTGTGTCCACAATCAGGTCCCACTCTGTACCGGTTTTCCAAGGAACTGGTGCCTATAAAAGGTTCCTAGGCATGTGATGACTATGCACTATTCACTATCTCAGCTGCTGTCGATCAAAGCAGGAGAGGAAAATTTGCGACAATTGCCATCAAGGAGTTGATGTCACATTTTCAGCTAAAATATCTCGTTAGTCATTCTCATTGAATATGAGCCACCTTGATCTGACAAGTCCAGAAAAATGTCTTTTTTCAAGATATTAACAGTAAAAGGAAACATTTATCTGTTTGGTGTCTTTTTTTCAGAAATTGTTCCAAGAAGCTTGACAGGCAAATTTTTCATACTCCATTTGCAATTAACAGCAATTCAGGGGTTGATTTTTCTTTTGATGTCTTGGAAAAAAAGACACATCTCTGGACTTTTCAGGTTAACGAGGCTCATGTTAAGTCTAATAAACAGTTTTTACTAAAAATAAGACAAAAAGACTCTTCGCAGGACATTTCTCGAATCACTACATATGATTTAGGTTAATGTGTTTTTTGAGTCTGATAGGGTTTTCCCTTCAGAGAAAAAGTCAATGATAAAAGAAGCAGGAGTTATTTCTACGTTGTGGCAGCACATGAGTGTTTGCTTCGGTACAAATACTCTGTTTTTTAACAAAAAAGTGCTAAAATAATTTCCTTTCATGATGTCAATATTTTCTGTCAACCTATTTGTGTTTATTACATTTCATGTGGAAGTATAGACGCTATTCCAGCATTAACCTGTGACTAGTTTCATGCAAAATACACACGTAGAATCAATGAAAGGCAGAATAACCTGTCGGATGAGAGTTGGACTAAAATATAATTTGAGACATTGCATTAATATTCATACATTCAACAAACCAGAGTAATCAACACAAGAAGTGCCTGAGTGTTAAAAAGGAACCAAAACAACAAAGGAGAGATTTTAATTCACATCAAGTCACGCTTCCAGATAGTCAATACAGCAGCCAAACAGGCAATGCGATAGTGTTCAAAGGTACAAAATGTTGTCCAGAAGAAAGACTGACTTATAGCATAATCGTAGAGCATCCACAGTCGTGTTGTTTCTTTTTTTTTATACAGAAAACAGTATCAAACATTAGGCAAAGTCATGTCATGACAAAACCAAGAACATATGCATGCAGTTCTGTTTTTTTCTTCAGTTATATTGAGCTTGCATACAAAGGCAGACAGATTACAAAATCAAAATCACGTGTTGGTCGTTTCATTACATATTCATCAGAGAGATAGAGGGATCACTGCTGTGTCAAGGAGAACATTGAGATGCCAACAAGGTTTCACAGCCGGGTTGTGCCTCACAAGTCAATGCAGCTGAAGAGGCTTTCAACACTTAAAGGAAAGGGAAATGCGAGGGTGATGCATTAAACATTTCTCTCCAGGTTTAAAGGCATGATAGCGTCTGCGGAACATAAAGGGAATAAAGTGTGAAAGTGAGCGTCGGGCACAAATTTAACTCTTAACTAAGAGTTGGGACAGATGTTTCTGGAGCTTTTCACCATCCAAAAGCTGTTTTTAGTGAGTTAAGATGATTACAAAAACAGTCAAGCACACCGACATGCTCCGTAAACACAAACATGCCCGGTCTATCGCGCAGATTGACATGAGGTAATGACAAAAAAGCTTTGCAGGCCTGGCGGGGATCCTGAATGTTACATGATGACTTTTAGTTCGGTGGTTTTCTGCGTTTCCAGCCAGCGCACGGTGAAGGTTTTACAATCAGGGGGGGCATGCAGAAAAGGTCATACTGCAGAACTAAACTCATAAAATCACAAATACATGGCATGCATCCCAGCATACTGAGCCATGAGGGCAGCTCGAGGTACAAGTGTCAGTACGGGAGAGTCTCGCAGAGTCTTGGGGTATCAAACTATGTTATAAAATATTAAAAGGGAGAAAAAAATTAATAATTCACAGGCTAGAAGGAGTCAAAGTTTTAGAACATGATTTGAGTGACATCACTCCTGCAAGTTTTGCTCCAAGGCTGTGAGTTCAACCATCTCTATTCCCAGATACGTTTGCTGAAAATCTGAAGTATGAACAATATCAACAACACAGAGCACTAAGCTGCACATTCGTATAGGGTTTACCGTGGAATAGAAGGGGTTAAACATGTACATTCTGTTTGATACATTAATAGTGGAGCTGCTTACATTAAAAAAATAACTCAACAGGTGCAACAACGTATTAACAATATACATACACGGCTAGTATATTAAAACTTCTGCCCTTCTCAGCCTCGGCCAATCTTAGCAAAGCTTGCATCACACGACCGAACAATCGCGCTGACTTCAGCAAGAGTAGGCTGATGTAAACAATACATGCTCGTTTGTTTTATATTTTTTAGATTTGACGTAAACTTTCGGTGTGAAAATCGGCCCTTTTTTTTTGACATACAGCAGGCACATTTTCAGCCAGACGAAAATGCGTGTCAGCGAGTTTTTCGTGGAAACCCATTTTCCTGTAGTGTAAACAATAAGCTGCACTCACACACACACACATACACATACACTCTTATACTCACACACACACCACACACTCAACCATAGAGCTGCCCAATCATGTGGCATTGTGGTTGGAGAAGTGGTTTTCGACCGACCGGACTCTCATTGAGCTTCATGGTGTTGTTGATTACAGCTGCTCAGCGTAAAGTAGCTCTCCAGCCTCCTTCCTGTGAAAGAGGCTGTGTGATGGCAGTGTACAGTGACTGTGACTGTTTCTACCCATGATCCTTCACCTCCTGACTGATAACAGACTCTGAGTATTTATGCACATCCTCGAGAAAAAAACCACCAGCTCCTACAGTCCGAGAATTAAGTGATGTAGAGCTCTCTCTCTGCAAAAATAACTTATTTCAACCGCTGATGGACAGGCAGTCAGATTTCTAAAAACAGCTCTGTAGCCATGTTCCTATGACTCATCTCCAAACTCATATCTGATTGAGCCAGCTCTCCTTTTTTAACTGTATACCATCTATTTTAAAGTCCAGATAAAATGACTGTACGTGGGAAACATCACCACAGAACCAGGCAGCTCTATAGATCAGGGGTTGTACTGAAAAAATCAGTGGGTAGTTAAAGTTTGTTCACCTCCATCTGTTTGATTTGTGTCGTGAATTCCTTAAGAGGAGATTAGGCAGAATTAATTGGATCTTCGATCACAGCGGTAAATTCATCAGCTTATTACACTCAAATTAGTTACCTGCTATTTTACGACAAGCATCAGTCACTCTGAAATCCTCTGAAAAAGTAGTTATGGCTATCATCTGCCAACTTCTGTCTTGATGCCTCAGTATGCTTCATAGAAGGTCCCTGTCTTATAGACTCATTCACAATCTGTCATCATAAAGATGGGCAAGTGTCTTGACAACTGTAGCAGCATTCAACTCCAAATTAAAACTGTTAGCAACATGAAAATGTTTGGTTGTCCTGTGGTCAACAATCAAATTCTTTTGGGTTACTGTAACGGAATTATTGGTGTTTTGGAGTTAAAAGTGACCATGCTAATGTCGGCTCAGAGTCACGAGTTAGCAGGGTCACACTTTTCACTGAAACACCAGCAATGTCTGCAGCTAAGTTATTAGACATTTCTTCATCCAACCTCAGTTAACCAGACTCAACTGCAAACAGGAAATATAAACAACCCATACCCTAAGTCCAGTTTTTACTTTGTGTATTTAATGACAAGTTGGTTTTGGCCTCAGGTTATGACCAAATATGGAGAGTAAATGGTAAGCAAATAAAGTAAAACTACAGCACATTTTCAAACTATTAACCAGTCTTATTTGTAATCCTAAAATACACAACCATTAATATTTTGATATATTCGGTGCAGTTTTCTGGCCCCTGATATTTCACAGTCTGATAAGTGTCCATGTACAATGTAGACATAGTGTGGATTGACTTTTGTGGTTTTAACCTCTCACTGGGATAGAGAGGGGCTGGATTTCTCTACTAATAATGTCCTTCCATTAAATATATGTCCGCTTATCAAAACTGGACATTTTTGGTGGTTAACCCCCTCATGTTGCTTCTGTTACCAAAATGTCTATGGTTTCACAAAGTCTAAGAGTACTTTTTGTATCATTGCATTCTCTTCCAATTTTGATGTCTACATAATAGTATTTTCATTCAAATCAGTTTTTTATCCCATGAAAAGCGGTTCATGGAAACATAGTTAAAGGTTATTATTCCTAAAACATACTAACTAAGCAGCTCTTCATGTTACAGCCCACCCTTTTGCAGGTTCAGGTTTCAAACATGATTTTATGACTGGGGACTTTTTCACCTCCAGTGATGAACATTTTAGCTTTTACAGCTCAGGCTGCTTTTTGGTCCCTTGGAACCATGTGCTTTTCGTTCAAAGGGACTAGAGTTTTAATTTGGGGTAATGATGGCTCTAAAAGATAACAACTTTACTGCTCATGCTTATCTCCTTTCAAGTGTCAACAAATACATATGGAGAGTGATAAAGCACAATCAAACCAGCACAGGCTGAATATCCTTCATGCTAACAGGCTAACTGCAGCGCTAGACATAAAGATCCCGACTCGTTCAATGCTCAGTGGCCTTTATTAGTGTCTTACAGCTCCCTTCTGGTGTGGCGGTGTAGTGTTTCTGGATTGATTCACATGCTCCATCCTTTGACTTAAACAAACAATGGGCCACATGAACCATCTAGTTCCTGTAAATGTTTGCCAGGAACCAAAAGTACCTTCAGCCTCTGGTTGAAAAGCACTTTCAGAAAATTACCTCTCTTTGATGATTTCAGTCAAACTTCTTTTTTGAACACTTCAGTTTGTTTGAAGCAAAGACTGTAAACTAAAATCTAGCCTTCATGAAATTAGAAGCCAAGAGGTTTAGAGCTCCCCCTGCTGGGGCACAGTGTACATATTACTGTTGAGTTGATGGTTTGAAGCATACTGAGGCCTTAACTTGTCCAGTATATGAAAGGAATTATGTCTTCCACTAAAACTGATCTCACCTAGACCCGAATGACTCTGATTGACTGACTGATAGTTGTTTTAAACGTACTGTCAGTTGTCGCGTCTTGCTTTAACACCACTTACATAGCGGATAAGCGATGACAAGACTTTGACTTCTGTACAGTTTACAATCATTTAAAGTTGCCCTCTATTCCGAGAAAAAACAGGTGGCTTATGAGTTTATCCTGCTGCTCCACTGTGACGCTGTAAGTTTGTATCTTTTAACTGAATATTGGCGGTTTTCTTGAGATCCATTTCACTACATTTCTGCAAAACCCCAACAACAAAATATTCTGCTACATCCTTTGTTTCGCTATTCACTCTCTCCCCACTGTAAAGGACAATATGAAGGCTCTTTGTGCTGTTTCTGGGAATGTTCAACTGTTCAAATGCTGTAAAAAGGTCTTACCGAAAAGATTTGTTCCTTCTGTCTTCACTGAATTATGAAGCTAAACTATTCAACATGATAATTGCAGTGATTCATTGTGTTGATAGAATTACTCTTGGAAGGAAAAACAAAAGAGCAGCTGTGCAACCCCTGCTGGAAATGTGAAGTGTTGTCAAACACAAACAAAAGGTGTCAGAATGAGCCCTGTTGAGAAGGAAACATATTCCCAAAGAGGTGTCACAGGTCACCGAGGCCGACGGAAGGAGAATCCAGAGAAGAAGAGTTTGGAGGTTGGGAAAATAAAGGCAGGAGTGCGATCTGGTGCAGCCATAGAGGGGATGGAGGGCCAACAGGTTTGACAACAGAATGAGGGTCTTCAGTCATTTAATGAGCCGGGTAATTCATTGGTCAACGTGTGCCAGCGCTCAATTTTCTTGTCCTTGTTTTTAAGGCAGTCAAACCAGTGTTTGAGCCGCTCTCCGTTTGCATTGATGCCCAGAGACACTCCACCTGAAAGGAGGCACACAGGGAGGATGAGTCATGAGCTGGACACTAAGAGAGGCGTGCAGGAGCTTTACAAGGTTTCACATTATAAGAGAGTCAGAGAGGGAAAAAAAAAAAAGCAGATCATTAGAGTTTCTTAGCAACAACCCAACACAGCTGGAAACAAGTGAGGCGTTGAGGATGTGACGGGCACAACTTTCTAATGAGACCCCAGGAAAATGGAACTAATGGGTTATTAATGGTCACTAATAATTCACTTAGTCTCGCAAAACAGTCTCCACTAAAGGTCTATTTGATCTCATCAGAAAAGGAGAGCTGCATGTGTAGATTTCTGAGTGTTCTTGGTCTTAAGTATTAAAATTTCATGGTCTTTCACTGTGCTACATTTAAAGAGGGGGTATTGTGCTTCATTCAAGACTTAATATTGTCCCTCTGGTACTCCCGTAGTATATTAACATAATTTAGAGCGTCTGAGATGTTTTGTTTCAGCTGCTGACTCTTTAAGGCTACCTGCTCCAGAACTGGACCCCATACCATAATCTATTACCCTTGCTAGAAAGTCACTAGTTTAGGATAAATCATTATGTGGTGATATGAAAAAAAAATCTGTTGAATCCAATTTGTCACTTCTGATTTTATGAGGATGTATCATCATGATACTTGGACTTATTTGGGGATATATTGGCTTAAAGATGATAATTTATTTTTCTTTAAAGATGGGTTATTGTGCTTTTTAAAGCTCTACTCTTTCCCCCTGGTACTCCTGTAATAGCTTTGCAAAACTTACCTATTTTTCTCACACTGGTGTTTTAGAAACCCCCCATTTTGGCCTCTGTCTGAAACTCTTTGTTTGATAAGACAGTGACAACCAAGCAGCAACCTCCAGTCTGAAAAAATGAGACAACACGGAAGTGCTAAAAAGCTGCTGTTCCTCGAGAGACCACTTGAGGCTGGCTTCGGAAGTAGTGGAAGTCACGTACACATGAACTCAAAAAAGCTGTTTTCAGAGCTGAAATTGGCGTATTTGAAGCCTGGTGCAAACTCTGTCTCCCACCTGTATCTCTTATTTTGCTAACGGCACACACTGTGAGGGGGGTGAATATTTTTCTATCTCTGGCATTTGGAAGATATTAAGATCGAGAGCTTGCCCAATCAGAGCCACAGCTCAGATCACGTGACTGACTGGCGCCCAATGGCTGTGAGTTTGGGCACTAGTCCTAATTCCAATATGGCCGCAGCCGTCGTTTTGCTTCAAAACGAAGCCGCAGTAACAGATGGGTGACGTCACGGAGACTGCGTCCATGTTTTATACAGTTTATGGCTACAACAGACCTTTGTGTTTGAGGCCCACGCCTCAAATGTGTCATAAACCAGTTGAGGGTTCCTTATATGTTGACCTCAAGTCTTGTAAAGATAATCTTGTGGAAATCTTTTTGAAATCTTACTAAGATCTTGAGCATTTTAGATCAGGTTAAGAGATTTCCTGCAATGTATGACAATTAGCTGTTTCAAACTGTTCACACATAAAGCATGGGTATCCAGCATATATCCATGTTTAATATATGGGTGAGCAGGTTACCTCCTCTTTAAGGAGGTGATACTACTTTTGTTTACCCTGTTAAATCTTGATTTTGTATTTTTATGGAAGCTTTGAAATGGTTCTTGTCAGCAGAATATGTCTTAAAGTGTCCATGCCTCAGAGGTGAAGTAGACATGAAGTGCTTCTGCTTTACAAAAATTAAATCATTGCTGTCATGGGAGTGTGGGTTTGGAAACCACTGAAACACACTTAAACTGACATGACGGCAGGCCTGTGTGTTCCCAGCGTGCCTCAGTGCTTGTTTGTTTCCAAGCCTCCAGCCTCCGAGAGACCTGGCCAGATGGCAGACTCAGCTGGACAGACGGCCACAGTGGTGGCTAGATAGAAGCAGAACTGACCTGGCACCAATCACCTGCTCTTACCTATGAAATCGTTGGACTTCCCGATGTCGTAGTCCCACACGGTCACCTCCAGGGTCTTTTTGGTAAGGTCTGCATATTTTATGTCGTAACAGAACTCCTATGAAGCAAAAACAGAAAATAAGAGATTCTGTAGTTAGACTTTCCACATTGGTTTAAGTTTTTTAACATCACCTAGGGCTGGGCGGTATGACCAAAAATTGTAGCACGGTATTTTTTAAAATTATACCAGTATCACGGTATTTGACAGTATTTTTTTTTTCAGGCATATCTGGGTCTTAAACTCATTTTCTAATAATTTAGAAAATGATTACTGCAGTAAATTTGCTTAGAATGACATATTTTACAGTCATGAGGAGTGAATATTGTAGAAGAATGTTACTGTCCAGACTATTTTATACTATTACTAACACAGGTTTGAATGGCCCCAAAAAATGCCGCTGTTCACAAAGCGGGGGTACTCATAATACTAATGAAATGAAAGAATCAGAATGGTGACAGTTAAAATATAAAACCTTTTATTGTGCAAGTTTTGCAACTTGACGAAATGACTTGTCAAGTTTCACAACTGTTTTACAGTCCTGCTTCTTAAAAAAAGTTGAGGAGAATATACCTGCAAAAACTGTGAGAAAAACAAAACAGGCCATGGAAATGTGAACTAAGATTGTCTTTAGTCAGTCAGAAGTGATGCATAAAGTGAGCACAGAGCGGCGCAACGTTCTGCCGCTCTGTGCTCCCAACGTTTTGTACACACACACCGCTACTGGGGTATATGAAAAATTCATATCATGAGTAAAAAAAAACACTGGTATTCGGTACGAATCGGTATATCGCCCAGTCCTAACATCACCCAGACACTTGTTGATAACAAGTTAATGTCTTTAGTCACCTTTTCTCAGCTCGTCTTATTAACTCAGGACACTCACGACACATTGACTAAGCTTACACCAATTAAATTTAAAATACATGCTCGTGTACTTTAGAAGGATGACAGTGTAATCAATAAAGTCCCTGTCCAATAAATGAAACAAGCATTTCTTCTTCCGCTGCTGTCTATGAGCAGCATGTGAAGGCAGAGCGCTCACTCTGCATTTCAATCTGCGGTTCAATCAGGGCCACTGCTCCACCTTAATGAAATCGATTCCCCGATGCCGAGGGAGACCCTGTATGAGGGCATTGTCTCTGACGGAAAGGTCGAGAGGTGATGACGGAATATGGATGCAAAAAATGTCAGAGGAAATGTCAAGCGGCTGGCCCGTGTGAGTGTTTGGCCGCAGCCGACCGCTCGTATGCAGGAGCACACTTTAGGTCTGTGCCATGACGCACTGCGGAGCCGTGAAAACCTTTTTGGTTTCATCCTGCAAAGTACGGCTTGGTCCTCTGGGTCTTTAGAGAGCGACGACAGTTATCAGCCACATTTATAATCATTCACAAAAAGTTAATCTGCTGAGCTGCTCTGACTCATTTTAGAGGTAAGTAGGGGCTGATTAACAGCTTTATTTGCTACGCATTGAAAATATCGAGGTAATGCTTCAGCAAACAACAGCACTGAATACATCAAGGTGGTTTTTCACTTCTTTCAGTATTTTATAGTCACATATTTTGCCTCTTGAGGAAATTATAAAACAAGATCTGAACACATTTCAAGTTCAATCATTTTTCCTTATTACTCAGTTTTGGTCTCCACCAACTCCAAGAGGAAAAATCGCTGATGCAGCTTAATAAAAACAACATTAATAATGACAATCAGAAAAACGTGTATAAAATAATAAGAAAAACAAACAGAATAGGTGCAGATGGCCTGGTGGTCTAGGTTATGTCCCATGATCCAGCCTGTGGCCTGTTTCCCTCATGTTACTACCCCCATTCTCGTCCCCTTTCCTACTCTATCCACTGTCATCTCCTGTCTTACTCCAGGCATGAAAACGGCATTTTTGCCATTTTCAAAACAGCTGTTCTCATGATATCATCCACATATATATTTGTTTTTTTTTTCTGGAAAGACATTGCTAGTTTTTAAGAAGTTGCAGAACAGAATAACATCTAGTTTGTTACTTATATTTCTAACCCTCCTGTCTTCAGATTTAACACTGCACCATCTGTTCTGACGGCTGAGAAAGTATAAGTTGAAAAATTTCCTCCAAATTTTTTTTTCTCCATTTTTGTGAAGATGTTTCCAACATATTCACATGTATTCAACAATTACTTCTGTGATATATGGTATGATAGACCGTATTACCAGGAGAGTATACCTCTTCTTTGAGTAGAAAAAAGCAAAAATATTGATTTTAGTTTTTTGCACTAAGGTCAGAGGTGCAAAAATTGATGTAAATCAAGGTGATGGCAAGATGTTGTTATGAAATCACTTAAATTTCTTTGATGGCAGGAAGATGCCATAAATGTTAAGCAAACACACAATTTGACCAAATAGTCATAGATAATTTTCCATGTAAATAGCAGTGCATGGAACCATCCATGTAATTTTCAACCAATTTTATGAAAGAAAACCGAAGTTATAGCAAAATAAATTTTGAAATTGGGTCAAATTGACCTGAAGACAACAGGAGGATTAAAGAAATGCCATGTAGAGAATGCAAATTTACTTAATAACATACAACAAATTTGCTAAAACTGCCCAATTTATCAAATGTGATGCAAAAAGTGTATCATAAACAAATGATATAGTAATTTTTTCCATGTTTTTTTTTTGTCAAAAGGTTTATCAAACATCTCAGTTCCAAGAAATGAGAACTTTCTGGCTATTTTCTTTTGATGGGTCAGGCTTTACAGGGTTCAGAAAAATGTACTTCAGCTGCACACTTTGTTTGGGTCCCTGAGGTTGTGGAAGTTGCTCAGAAGCAGCAGAGAAACTCTGACCTCAGGTGAAACAACAAAAGGACTACAAATAAAGAATTTGACCAGTGGAGTAAGAATGGTTTGTACCTCGTTGAACTCTGGATTGAGCGTCTTCTTCTTCACAGCCGTCTTGTGCTTTGACTTTTTGTTCTCGTCCGGCTTCAGGTACCTGCAGGACGATAAAGAGAGAGAGGGGGGATGAGGTAAGTGAAACAGTTTGATATGATGACACGATTCGTCCACATTAATTAATTTAACAAATTGTTAAGTAGTATTAATTCATGATTAAACTCTCCTTTTATACATGTTTATAGAGAGAGGGAGAAGGAGAGAGTGTGAATACCTCTTTATGTCAATGCACAGCTGTTATTATGAACTGTCCTGCAGAGGGCGCTGTGGCACCACCCTTCACTCTCCACACAGCTTCACTACATCTCACACTTCACCTTACATTACAATGTTTTCATACTTTAATTAGAGTCTAATTTAACTCTGTTGAAACATGGCAGCATCTATATCAAATCCTCTCTAAAGACCCAGGATTTCTGTCCCTCTACAGTAAAACACATCACATTTACAAACTGTTTTTATCAACACTATCATCAACATGAGGCTTTATGAGTTTATCCTGTTAAGATTCATAAACTCATAAGAGGCTTTAGCTCTTTTTTCCCAGCTGGGTTATTCCTAAGAAATTGATTCGACTTTTATTTAACCTTTACTTAACCAGAGATATTTCCTTTGGGATTAAAAAAATCATTTTTTTCAGTTATTGGCTAATAAAGCTGCATAAAAAGTTTTTCAGCTGTGAAATCCTCCAAACTAGTAAATTAGTCCGATTTCATGTAACCTTGTAGCTCATATCAGGATAAGACGTTGACAAATTAAAAGATCTTTTACCAAAGACAGAATGAGATGGAGGAGTGATGTACAGAACATGACCGTGACACTGAGGGTCACGACCAGCACGACCAGTAAGGGGGAAGATCATCAAAAATGGCCTTCAGAGGAAGAAACGCCAGTGCACATCTGACCCCGAAGCGTTTTAGGTCAAACTATCCTCAATTAGTGAACCAAACTTCTACTGAAAATGAGAAAATGTTTCAACAACAAGCAGTTTTCCTACCTGTTGCTGCACAATATGACATTTTGTTCTGTCTTTTTCTGTACTCATAGAAGCATATTCAATCAATAGGTGTCTTTCTAGCACAGGAACTATGTGCCTTTCGATGGGAGGAATAATTTAGCCCTAGGATAATAAACTGACCCCCTAAAATCAGCCTTGCCTGGGGGGGGGGGGGGGGGGGTATTTTTCAGATGTCTGATTTTTGGATCATAGGAAGTGATTTTGTCAACAAATCCATCCGCAGCACATTAAGCATGATCAAAACTAGTAGAGGCTGAATATCTGCAAATGCTGATGAGATAACATGGTGCGCCCCCTACTGATCAACTGGTGTTTTGCATTTAACTTTATCTTTGTCTCCAAACATCACAGAACTGATTTACATAAGCTATCCTGACCTCAGAGGAAACACAGACAAACAATGCCCCACAAGAAGTGTAAAGGTTAGTTAATAAGTGACGTGCTCTGTACGGACAAATTTCATTCAGAGAATTTTTCGTGTCATGCACCTCCAAAAATTTACAAATGCCAAATGAAGATGTGTGGAAAACATAGCAAACAGGAGCTCCAAGTGTCTACAGATCACTGTGATATTCATGTAATAAAAAATTCCTTACTGCTACATTCTGCAGAGAAAGGGGATGGGTGAAAAACATGTTATAAAATGATGTTAACAAATTCAAACTTATGTTCTAGTTAAGTGCCCTGGTAATAGTGTTTTGGATACACTGCCCCCTGCAGTTTGGGAAGCCAACAGAAGCTGATAAAAGGTGTAGAAGCCACACATGTATCTCGTGTGAATCTCAGGCATCTTTCCTCTACATGGCGTGTTTGTGCAGAAAGCATAATCCTTGAGCCTTTAAGCTCCTTGGAAGTGCTTTACCAGGAACTTAAAGTTTCTGATGCATCTGATTTCTTATAGTGCTTTTCCACTATACAATTCCAGCCCTACTCAACTCGACTTGACTACTTGGTTTGGTTACCTTTTCCATTAGCCCGACAACAGACTCACGGTGGGCGTGGATCTTATAACACAGCTGCGCTAAAGTGCTGCGCAGAAGTGCGTGCATGTCATCTATAACGCGTCACAAACATAATTTCGTACTAACATACGTGCCACCGTGGTCTTGAAAGGAAAAAAAACGCTTTCAAAAGATTTCATTAAAGTAATACAGTGGCTCAATGTCGGGCGTCATGTCAACGGAAGTAAACAACAGCCTTGTGCTGCTGCACGCGGAGGAAAACAAAGGAGCTGCTTCCTGACATTATCTCTTCCCTGGATCCAGTGAGATCACTTTAATGTTTTATTTTTGGGCCTGGTATACCAGAGATTTTTTTGTTGATCAATCGTTCTTTGAACTGGTTTTCCTTTTTGGTTCCCTGTGGATTAATGGACTGATTGGTGCTTAAAGACTCTCGTGGCAGACAGATCGCTCCTGCACCGACGAATTTTGATTCAATCGAAAAGACTCTTTCAACAGAAAAATCTTTGCTGTTAACTTCATTTTCATTTAAAAAGGACTTTCAACTTATTTAGGAATCATGTAGGTGCATTTTAGGGCTGTATTTTGTGTTCATTCAGTCTGGTTCTGTGCCGTTGGGTTTAAATGTCATTAAAAACCCGTCGCTGACTTATTCGTTTGCCTCTTGTAAGTGATTTGCACAGAGTCAGAAAGTGAAGCTTCAGAGATGACATTCTCTGACCAATGAGTGGCCAGCAGTCCGTCGATGTCGCGTTTTAGTATCGGCTTAGCTCGCTTGGAACCAGGGTAAAGCAGGTACTAAAAACTGGCGTCTGACACGTAGTACCACACCTGTGGATACGCAACACAAACCGGGCAGAGGTGAGTAGAGTAGGGCTAAGACGGGTCTGTGGAAAAGAGCCATTAGAGTTTTGACGCCATTACATGAGGATAGTATGACACTAAAACTTCAGAAGTCTAAATGATGTGAACAGAGTCTTTAACAGTTTGATTTCACCCTTATTTGTTTCCATGTTTAAATCTGTGCCTCAAACATTGATGTAGTTTGAAAGTTTCAGCTCGTATTCACTGCAGTCTGAGTCAGCGGTGAAAACAGATCACTGCTGCTGTCTTGAGTGCAGTCATTGTGTGTGTGTGTGAAAGAAGGTTGGATTATCTGGATAAGTGATGTAAAATACAGGCTGTACTTTATATATCTTAGTTAATGTCTTCCTCTTCCTTCTTTCATTCTGAAAACATCACTTAGCTCCCTCTGACGTCGTGTATATCAGTCGCGTGTGACTCCAACAGCTCGTCACATCCGTCCCCGCTCTTTTGTGCTCACTGGAGCCACACGCACTGTTCATTTTCCCAAGGTTACACAGAGACTTAAAGCCGCTGTAAGTGGGTTAGTGCTCACAAACTTCGCCCCGTGGGAACTGGGGCTCAAATTGTTGTTGATGAGGATATTGCAGCAAATTTAATTGTTGCCACGTAATGGGAAAGCGATCCCCAGGCAAATCAGGCAAAGAGCGGATGTAAGGTTGCAAACATTTAAACACAATGGCTTCAAATCAGCGTGTAAATCACAGGGATTTGGCTCCAACAGGAAACTGATGCTCATTCAGCTGTGCACTGTAAGGGAACACTCTTCAGCTTTTTTTTTTACATCCTGGCTAGATTAAATGGACTTACCATTGACTGGAAAGACAGCAAAATGAGCATTTATTCTGCTGTTTATCACTGTACTCCTCTGACTCCCTTTCCGGTAATGTTAACAGTGCTAAGGAGGGTTTCCATTAATGTCTCTTTTTCAATCAGATGTTTGCCTTGTTAGCAGGAAGTGATGGTCCAATCATGAAGAGTGGCATTAGTGCTAATTATATTCTTAAACCATTGGATACTGAGCATGCCCACTGATGGACAAAACTAAACAAAACTTGCAAGCAGGAAGGCCAAGTTTCTCACACAGGAGAGCACTCAGGCACAGAAACCAACAACTCAGTCTGTTTCTGCACAAATTCAAAACAGTTTTGTGTTCACAGACTGAAAAGCTGCACTCATAAGTGACAAAAAGATGTTGGATGTTGTATAAGACACTTCTTATTGTGTGAATCTTATTTGTTCTGTTGATAACCTCCTTGAGTGATAACCTTGTGCGATCTCATTCAGGGTTGATAAAGAAAGGTAATCAAAACCCTGTCAGAAGTTTTTCTTTGATCACAGAAACTTTCCTCAGAATAAGGTGAGTTTCAACCACAGGTACTTAGGTTAGGGTGGCAGCTGCCCCCCTAAAACAAAGCCTTCCACCCCTGTTGCTATCCCAGTTATAAAGATTTAATCTAAAGAAGAGTTAAACCTCATTGGACACATCTATGAATTACCAACTGCAGTGAATGAGATGACGTAACATCACCTCTCCCCACATCTCCAGTTTTCATTTGTGGTGTGATGAGACAGAGAGTTTCGAGCAACACAGTTAGATTGAATGAAAAACAATAAACTATCCGTCGAGACATGGTAGACTCACGAAGGCTTAAAAGAGTTGTCAGGTTGATTTTAAGATGATAGAAATTCACTGACTGACCGACAATGGCATCAGTCAAATTTGAGTTAAACAAAAAAAATATCAAATTTTGAGTTTACCCCTGTGGTGCACAGTGGTCACTACAGTGGACACCTATTTAAAAGTTATTTACTCCTAAATTCAATGGTTCATGTGGTGGAAATTCATTTCAGCCTGTGTCAGGATATTTTTATTCTTCTTAAGGCCTGAAAAAATGTATTCATTTTTTTTTCCAAACATACACAAGAAGTCAAACAAAAAAAAATTAGTCATATTCACATTAAGTTCATACTGTATATGTTGAATGCTCAGTTACAAATATTTGCCTTGAGACAAATAAAAACACTCAAGGAAAAAATTCTGACACTGACTTTCATCATTCATGCATCAGATGGTTAAAGGTCAAAATTTGGAGGTAAAAGACAAAAAATTGATATATCAAACTTAAAATTCTGAGATAAAAAGTCAAATTTTTAGATAAAAAGTCAAAAATATGTGGTATGTTTTTTTTCTTAAAATTTTTGACTTTGTGTGTGAAAAAAAAAATCATAAAAGGAGAAATCTCGACAAAGCCAATTTTTCATTTTGATATTTTTAACTGGCAGAAATTGGCTTTGATACGTTATTTATGTTGCCATTACACTTTTACCCTCCTTTAAATACAGATGAAGTGTTTTAAATAAATGTTTGGGTTATGAAGTTACTTTGTCGTCTTTGGTAGAGAGTCCTCTTTTTGAGTTTTCAGATTCTGGTCACCCCATTATAAAGCTAATCCAGGACAGACTTCTGCCACTTCTGTTCTTGGATTTTCTGGTCAAAAATTAACGTTTGAAGCCGAAGACGCTGCAGAAAGAAGGACGAAGTTCTTGTGCTTCTCCACATCCCACTGATTTGAATTAATGCTCTTTTTTAACTTTTAGGACTCTTTGTTCATGAAACAAGACCATGAATCACTTTTGCAGATTTGGATACCCAGAGGTTTTAAATACACCTCATATAATTGACACCATGAAGTGATTTACAGTTGAGGAAACCGCTTTAATTTGATGCATCAGTCTGACTCTTACTGGAATTATGACGCCTGTCAACATGACGGAGTATACAATGCCTTTAACCCTCTTACATGAGATTGACAGTAAATCTATTATCCACCTGAGTGTCCTTCAAGCCCCAGGAAGATTTTCTCAACCTCAAACTGTTGGAAAATTGTTGCCAGCACCTCTCCTCTGAATCGAGTCAGGCTTTTGTTCTCGAGGTGTGCACGGTGGAGTAGGAAATTAATTGCACTTTCATTGCTCAGCCAGATGAAAGACCTGGGAAATGTTCAGGTGTGATAAATAGAGCTCTCCCTCAAATTGCAGCCCTGAGGATGGCCTCTTGTGCTGTGTGTCTTTCATGGCGTTGACAATCTCAGGTAATCTGCCTCTTTCCTGCTAAACCATCAGCACTGCAAGCCAAACCCATCAAAGCACGTGCATGTTCAGTCACACTAAAAATACTTTTTTTGGAAAGATGTTTGTCAAGAGAAAGTGAAGATTTGACCCTAATGAGGAAGTACGGGATCATGTATGTTCTCCTGGACAAAAAACATCTTCAGAGAGAAGCAGGACTGAGAAACTAAAGGAGATTTTTCACTTCTGGTTTTGTTTATGTGTCTTTGCAAATGTGTGGACACTGACGTTTTGACGTAGGGGTCGGAGAAGCCGTTGGCGTCCATGGCGGCGAGGTGAGCACAGCGAATGATCCCGACCACCAGGCAGGACTTCTGGGTATTGTACTTGAGAGAAATCATGATGCGTCCTCGCTCCTCCAGGGACTTATCTTCTGTCTTGTTGACCTGTGGAGTAGAAATAACAGCATGTGGATGTAATAAGCAGCTTTTATAATAAATTTAACACATACATGATGGGTTCTGTTGAGTGGATTCCAGGTAGGGTTTCTTATTATGTGACAAGCATTATTTATGGCCGATAATCCTCTTTACCCATCTATGGTAATGCAAGTAATCCACACAGACAAAGAATCATTACCCACTCTGTTTATAAAGTGAGAACATTTCCCATGGGAGAGTTTAATTAGTCTTAAATCCCAGGAGTTTTTGGTAGAAGTAAGTCGGCAGCTGCAGTACTCACTTCCAGACAGTTGTGTGTCCTGAAAATCAGCCGAACACTGATTGGCTGATTGATGTAATCTCCGTCTTAGATGGAGAGTTAATAGCCTCATCAAAATCAATTTGCCATGTTCTTCAGAGACAAGATAAACATCTGAACTGACACATGACCTGTGTGCCTGTTTATATTTCAGACGCCACACCGGGCCGCACGCTGATGAGCATAAATTTAGCAGGAGAGCCAAACTTCCAGATGAATGAATTCAAACATTTTGTCACCGTGGTGATTTGGGATTTAATGGGGTGTGTCAAAGGCTCAATTTGAGCCTCAATTTAGAGCATGGTCCCATAAGGGGCCCAAATTCTGAAACTGTCAGCCTCACCAAATAGCGGCTGTGGCTGAATCAGATGTGTCAGATGACCTCTATCTTACAGACACCGTTATTAATTGTCTCAGTCTCAGATCATTAATGGTTCAAACTGTATGCAGTTAAAACCAAGACAAGAGGAATGAGCAGCATTAAATCAGAACATCTTTGGCGTTCACGGTAAAGCAAATGCACCAATTTGTCCATCAATAAACATATGATCTTTGAGTGAACGCGCCAGGTGATCTTCATACAACTCAGAAAGGACAGAAAACAGAAAGCAAGCTAAGACGAAAGGTAAAGCACTAGTAAGACATCAAGCCAAATTTTCTTGCAACACTCAACACTTGGGATGAGTATTGATAACTGGTGCTTGTTAAGAATCAATAAGTGAAGGTTTAATCCATCGATATCTTTAGCTTTCATGCTGATCGATTCTCTTACCAATTCTTTACATGATGCCGTAGCAGCTTTACGTCCATTATTTTGCCTCAGCTAGTTCAGTTTCGCTTAGAAAGTTTCCCAAGAAAACGCTGATTCAGAATTTTCTGCTTTAAGTTTTACTCAAGAAGCTGAAAAAACTGAAAACACAATAAAACATACATTACTCTCTCACAAGAGATTCATATTCAAAACAATCAACATCCCCTAATGTACCACAGATGATATGGAATACAGCACTGGCTTGATGCAAATGTATACAGGGAATTGCATATATTAGCAGTTAGCATACATTGACATAATTTCGGTTTTGAAACAGAATTTCAACTTTTATCACAGAGACATATCACAATTACTTTTTATGAACAATACTAAGAACTCTAAAATGTCACAACACTAACGGGCAAGCGTTTGTCAAACAAGAAGTGAAAGGCTTAGGGCTAACTTGAGCATAACTACGGCAAGCTCAAGGTTCCAAACAACTCAAAGCATCGCTAGGTAGCCTACTTCAGTCAATAACGTACAATAACAATTTTTTAAAAAATGTATTAATACCCAGAGGTAACAAAATCCATTAACCAATTTCATATTTATTTACTTATAAACTATAAAATGTTGTTGTCACGGAAAATCTATAAAGCCTACTCTTTGCACACAGAAAAATAACAGGGGGAATTGATAAGGGGATCAATAAAGAATCAGATCAAGAAGCAGAGTCAATAAGGGCATTGGTATATATATATATATATAAAAAATCCTATCAATACCCATCCCTACTGCTCCTTGCAGATTTATTGGTATGCAGAGATGATGGGTTGAAGGTTTCATGCAGCACTGAAACCCTCAAGGCAGATATACAGACAGCAAACTTGCACCTTAAATAGAGCGCCAAATTAAAAGGATGCCTGATCAGCTGATAAGAGGGATGACGTGTCAGTGTGAATCAGTGCAGCTCGAGTTGTCTCCCTGAGCTAGCTTGCAGGCGGCACTCCATTTTAGTCACTTTGGAAAGCTAATAAGCAGCTTTAGGATTGGAAAACGATAGCCTCTGATTCAGGTTCTTGTGTGGGGAAAGATAAAGAATGAGCTGATCGCTTTCTGGGTTTTACCGAGGCACTTTCAAGGCATAAAACTCTCGACTAGTCTGGGCGCCTGCCTGTTTGCAGCCGCCTTCAATCCAGCATTGCTCCATTAGTGCATGTCCATAGGAGCCGGTGTGTGCATGTGTGTGAGTTTCTAGCCTGTGTCTGCTGCATGTTCAAAAACTGAATTTTCCTGTGGGGTTTAAAAAGCAGGTCTTCTTTTTTGGCTTCTCCTTCTTTTTAAGCTGATCTGTTTAGGAGAAACACTTCCTAACGTCCTATAAAGACAGTGACAAGATCTTTCATTTTTCAACATGTGAATAATTTTGCAATATGAGGGGCATGGGTTATGGAAACGATTTTCAGTCAAGAGGGAAAACATTTATAAGTTAACTTTCCAAAGCTTTCGACATGTTATTGAATATAAGTTTAATACCAAAGGCTAATAATGATTCAAACTTTTGCTCATGCACCCTAATGAAACAGCAAATCAATCAAAAACCTCTCGATCACTAAATAATTGGTGGATTGAAAGATAAGCTTCTAAATTTATTCATCAATAGGTTGTAAAACTGCCTCCTGCCTCAGGACTCAACCTATCACCCTTTTTCTGAAACCAATGATTGAATTGATGATCGATCAAGCATAGACTGTCCGTAAATTGAATCACAAATTCAATTATGGGTCAGTTTGTTGATTGAACAGTTAAACATCTCTTCACTCATCCATCCAGCCTTGACAAGCCCGCTTAAACTAACCCAACAACCTGATGGCTGCGCGATCAATCGATTGATTGAATGAGTCACGCGGCTCATTCATCACATCATGTAGTGATCATTTGTTGAGCTTTGGGTGTGCCTTCTAAGTGAAACCAATTATACCTCACATCTGATCATTTATCCATTTTATCAGGTCACATTTTATGTAAAATGATTACATGATGGGTCAGGTGGTTGCAGGATTAGATAGATTTATTGGCTCATTCAGAGATGATGTGCAGAAATAAAGGTTTGGGTTTCTTACTTCAAGAATCAACCACAGCTTGAGAGAGAAGCCCATTATCTTATCTGCCATCAGTCACTCAAACATGTCACATTTTGCAGTAAAACCAATGGCTCGCAGCTCATTTATCAGTATGTTGAGTGATATCCTGAAGGCCAGGCTTGTATTTCTACCTTCAGCCTTGAGACTCAAGCCAATTATACCTTAAAACCAACCATCCAGCCCACCATCCATCAGCAAATTGGGCTTTAAATGGATAACTGATGTTTTGGCGGATCAATCGACAAGGCCAAGCTGCTCATTCATTAGTTTGTTCAGTTATAATCTGGATATATTTCCTGGCATGCTGCTCTACCTCCAGCCTTCAAGAGTCCTGAACAAACCATCTGATCAGACATCAATCGATCAACAAATCCAGGCTGTTTTGTTTAATGACATGTCAATGGTGAGGCAGTCATGAAATCTGTTAGGCTGCCTTCATACGATTCCTCTCACCCCCCATGGAGCTTTGAGACCCCCACACAAAGAAATCCTGCATCCAAGCTTTGTGTGTCTCTCACAGCCATGCCCAGTGACTCAGAAATGTAATTTAGCAGAAACACTCCCACATTGGCTGATTGTATAAGTCTGAGCCAGACTTCTCCATACATCAGCATTTATTTCTCACCATATATTTAGCATAACACCCTCCATCTCAGCAGAGTTAATGCACAGAGGCTTAACAACGTCAAGCTTATCAGGAGCTTCTAGGAAGAGCTGGACCGGTGGAAAAATGGGTGATGGGACCGCAGGCTCATTTACCTGAATTTGAACCATCTTACATTCATTACTTTTCAGTCTCATTCAGCCTTTCTGTCCCCCTGAAAACCTTTCTATACACTGAGGCTGAGATTTACAGTTTTAGAAAAGGGGCATAAAGTCACATAAGAATACCTCCAGCTGATCATACAATCAGTATTATTATGGGAACATATGACTTGAAAAGGGTCAGTGATCCACAGATAACAGCTTTCTACCCAACTATGTTAAAGCCCAATGACTGGTTTTCATATTTCTAACTTTGGCGCCCACTAAGTGGAAAATATACCCTGCTAGATTGTAATCATGTCATCATTCGCTGTGCTCACCTCATAAATTATCATTACTCCCACTGTCCTGACCCTCGCAGCTCTGACTCTGTCACCTGGATTTAATGTGACACACACATCAGAGTCAGACAAGCCCAGAGAGGCTTACTGGAAAAACCAGGAAAATCCCCAATGGGCCGGACTGGTTTTAGGGCTGAGGAGGCCGCTTTACAGCAGCTGTAAGCCGATAAGATGGCTTGGTTTGGGAGGACCATGTCCGACTGGAAACTACGGCTTAACTTTGGTACATAATTACGTTTGCTCCATGACATCAACTCATCCCACCACCCCAAGAATGTAAGGGAGGGGGGATTTGGACATGCCAAAAAAAGTGCAAATAGTGCTGTGATGGCCAGATTTTATAAAATAAAGCATTAGAGAAAAGATTCAGATCGTGAGACAACCAAAAGCTCAAAAGTCAATTCACATGGATAACAGAAAAAAGCAAGAAGAAGATGTGCAATGCAAAATATGCCCCACAGCAAACTGTTGTTGAGTTTCTACATCAAAACAAAAAGTTGTTCGTTGTGGTGCATCAAAACCTAATGTGCACAATACAGATCAAGGATCAGTTTGTGATGTATGTGATGTATGAAGAAAAAAAACAAAAGTATTGCAAAACACTGCCAGACCAGTAGAGGGCAGTAAAACAACACCGAAGGCTTTTTAGCAAAAATGACACCATACAAAGTGAGGAACCTTCAGTTAGCCTGGAGTATGTTCAGCATGTGCTTATCATTATTTTTAATAAGTTTTTGTTTAGAGCTTTTGTGGCTTCGATGCTGTAGGAGAGGACAGTGAATAGAGAAAGAAACAGCAAGTTGCTGCGCTCATTTGTGCTTGTTTTCATCATGTCTATGTCACTGCAGATGGATTTGTTGACACCTCAAAGAAGAGAACTGCTACCTGTTGTAAACTGGATATACACTGACACTTTCAGCTGAAGGTCTCCAGTTTACAAGGTCACTCTTTAAACTATAACACCAGGAGCTGACAGAGACGCATTCACACCATCAGGCTCAACACATAACATTGTTTTGAAGTTATTAAACCAAGTCAATCTCAGCTCTAAACATGCTTCTGCTGCACCATCTCTAATTATGAGTTGTGTCACTGCTTTTTCTGGTGAAATTTTGTCGTGTTAACTGCCACCTAGATTCTGCGCCCACCAGAAAGGAAACAATCAGTATCACAATGCAATGTTAACAGAAAGGCCTGTGGTGAGATCTGATGTTATAATACTTTGTTCGCCATACTCCATCATCTCACAGAAATCCTGGGTTTTGTATAAATAATTGAACAAGGTTAAATTTTCTTCCCAAGAACTAAATCTAGACCCTACTTTTGAAATGTCAAAATGCATATAATCTCAGGGGGAAGTTCCTGTAGCCCAAAAATCCCTAAACATGGAAGGTGAAGTCAGCAAATAACTGTTCTTGCAAATCAAATTTGGCAATTGAACAGCTTTACCATGTTCATATAATAGATGTCTCCTTTAGGGCACAGAGCAGCCCACCCTGAGGTGGAAGAGAGAGAATGATTGACACCGCGTCAAATCATTAAGGTATTACGGTGCTGCATTATTAAACAACAGGGCACCAAAAGGTTCATATGAAAAGTTAATGATGTAAACAGGCTCTTCTTGAAAGCCAGACCTTGTGTCTCAGTCATAAAACCTGCACTGACAAAGGTTTGAATAGATTAATTAACAGTTTCACATTCACAAACTGAACTAAAACGGTTTTTACGGATATATAGAAAAGAAGTAGGTATATAGAAAGTTTTCAAAATGAGTCAGTTTCTTTCTTGTTTTTTTTTTTTTTTATTCCAAATTTGTTTGGGCATGCCCGACAAGAGTAATCGTCATGAAGAGGCAGCCAAAAGAAGTGAGCATGAGAATAATGAGATCAAAATGACAAACAGGCAGAAGTCTGAGCAGACACAGACTGCAGTGTCTTTCTGTGTGTTGGAGAATGTGCTCCACACTCTGTCCAGCAGTGTCCACAGCAGGATACTAATCAGATCTCTCTGGGGGGGCGGACTCACTCTACATGAATCACTGATGACTTTTACAAGGCGTCTCACCGGACCCAAGCCCCTCGATGGCGTCCATTTTGTCTGGCACGCCAACATGTTCCAGTCGCTGCCTCGCTTTACTGTCAACTCCATTTAGTCCTCTCTCCTCTGCTGCTGCTAATACGTGGTTAGGGCATCCCACCTCCCTGCCTGCTCTAACAAGGTGCACAGCGGGAGGTCTGTGACAAAGACAAGAGGCTGACAGAAATACAAGAGGATCAGACAGAAAACGAAGCGAGGAGGCTCAAACTTCAGGATGCCTCTGTGGAATTAAGGTCGATATACCTGACGAGTGCAGACATCTTCGTCACACTCCTGTTTTTTATTTCCACAAAACCTGTCTGCTCCCATGGATCATTTTTTATGCTGTCAAATAAACAACACATGCCAACCGACAGGCACAAAGCACACAGACAGACGGTCGGATATCATAGCATGAAAAACCATCCATCTCTATTGCACCATCAGACTTCAAAGACATAATTGTTTGAAGTCAAACAGACTTCACATAATTGTTGAAGTTTATTCTGAACCTGCCAACGCTGAAACCTTTGTTAAAGATTTAATATTTAATTGACTTCAATATTTCATACACTGTGCCAACTAACACACACAAACCTGACCTACATGTGGACATGACTCATTATTCATGTGGCGTCTTCTTATGATTGAATGATTGAAAACTGATATAATCACAGCAGCAACTAGCTGTGTATATAACTTGTAAAGCATGTGGAAAGAAAGACGTGAACAGTCAAACTCTAAATCTTCTGAAAAGGGGACGACCAGTTCACTGGGCAGAAAGAGACAAGAACGAGTCGTGTTATTTGATCACAAATGGTGATCGATGGTATATGAATATTTTGGGGTGGGTGTGGCTCAGTGGTGCAATTTGTCTTTTTTGGACCAGAAGGTCAAGGTTTGATCCCAGTCTCTGTATCCACAGTGTCCTTGAGCAAGATACTGAACCTCAAATCACTCCATCTGTTGGTTAGCAGTGTGTGGAAATGTTGAGCAAATACCAATGGAGCCGAGTTAATATTTGTGTCAGATTGACAGCACTTAGCTGACATGCACCAACTCTGAAATACAACTGTAGTAGGAACAATGTAGACTGTAACAAAGCCCTGTGATTGGTCCACTGAGCCAGAGTGTGCTTCTTGCATTAAAAACATGTCATCAATTTCATTCTCTCTACTTTTCCAGCATAGTAGTCGCTGTATGATGACTAGCAACAGGTATCAGCTTCCATACAATATAATGCGCTCAAGAGCAGAAACAAGTGCTTCCAAATTTTGTTTCCAAATTTTACTAAAATAAGGCATAACGGCTTGCTTATGTTTTAATTTTTTGCAGTGTAGAGGCCAAGAGGTGAAACTTAACCAGACACACAAAAGGCAAGTACAAAATGAAAAGTGAACACAAGAGAAATACGCAAACAAGAATAACTAAACAAATCCAAAACACTGAAAGTAAACAAAACAAAAGTCGACATGACAGAACCAAAACAAAACCACAAGGAGCAAAAAACTGCAAAATAAAACATGAAACAAAGGGAGAACATAAGACATGAATCACAAAGAATAAATACAAAGAAACTCCAGACACATTGACAGGAAAACACTGAGATACAGACACGAGAATGTAACACAACCAAAATAACTACAATAAACCATAAACAATCAAATTAACTAAAAAAAACACAAACCTAAGACAGAATCATCACATCCATAAGAAGAATGTTGGCCAGAAAAAAAAGCAAAGGTTGAATACTGAAGTGAAAGCCAAGCACCAACTTCTTGTTTGAAAAGCCTATGCAAAAATACTGCAATTCCTTGGTTGTCCACTTGAGGCAGGGTGAAGCCAAACTGTTGACCACAGACACACAAACTTGTAAAGGCCAAACGTGTTTACAGCCTTGTTCAAAGAGGATTTGTTCTCTGTATCATATTTCTGTAGAAACAGAATTTTGTGGATGTTTTGATGACTTATTTTTGAAATTATTAAACTCACTGCACATACACAAGTATAACTGCCTTGAGTGACATGTGAGCACCCTACATCTGTTTGCAAAGAGGCAAAAGATCCACCTCTTTTTCTAAGCCAGGTTGAGTCAAGCTTGTTTGATTAAGCCCATGTTTAAACCCTGAGTGTTGGCGAGTCTGAAAAAAGGCAACTGTATAATCAAGTCTTTTATTTTTTGCACCACTTAAACTCACATTCACGATGCCACGGAGGCATTTTCCATGAGTGAATTATTTACAACCAAAATCCACATAAAAACACATTCAACAGGTGAAGTAATGAAAGAAACCTCTGCAAACAGATCTGTGCAAACCTCCCATGCTTTATAAATTATCTTTGAATTAAACACACACACACACACACACACACACACACACACACACGCACACACACACATACACACACACACACACACACACACACACACACCCTTTATAGAGTTATCCCTGCCCCAGTTATCCTCTCTTCCTCTTTCCATCAGTCTGCTCAAACATAAAATCAGCTTACATGGGCAAACACAGTGCAGAGCTGGAGTGTTTGCTTTACATTTACCAGCTAATTGTACCGCTGCCTTGGGGGAAAACTCGATTAAGATTGGCCGAGAGGATGTCCATTAATTTAATTTAATGCACAGTATAACCGGACACCTCCGACGTGACTGTCTGAACATTTCTCTAAATGAACGCAGCTGCAGACACGTATAATCAGCTGGAACTCCACTGGCTGGCAACAAAGCAGCACAGAGGTACCAACCCAGCACAATAATGTGCCAATCGTATTGACTCGGCTCCAGGTTAACCAGGGCCTCAGAGGGTTGCCAAGGAAACAGAGATATTACCCAGGAAAAAGCAAGATAGGTGATATCCCAGGATAAAAAGGGCTCTACTTTAACTGGCCTGTAATCAATTCCAATTTCTTAACTTACAGTCCGAAGAGGATAAACCCTAATTACCTGCCACAAGTGCTCCCCCTCTTTAGAAAGCCTAACTCCACAATGAAAAGTCCTGACATGCATGGAGGAGCACAGGTCTTTTTAGTGCCACATGTCATTAGTGAGGCTCTTTGTAACAATGTGTGGGCAGCTCAGGATGTGAGGCTGTGAAAGGAAGCAGGGCCAAAATGCATCTCCTGCTCATGTCCTGGTGGGACGGCTCAGATCAACACGACTCAGAACAGAGAGAAACAGACTATTGTGCTGGTGCTGAAAAAAGAGAACAGGCTTATGAGACCCTGGCATTGAGAGTGTTCATTTAAAAACATGCTGCTCACAAACCTGGATTGAATAGTTCATCAAAACAACAAGAATTCAAGGAGACATTCTTGGAGTAAAATAATTCATTTCAACTTTATTCTCATAGTAAAATAATTAAAGTCGACCTTATTCTCTCAGTGGAATAATTAAATTTGACTTTAATTTCATAGTAAAATAATTAATTTCGACTTGAATCTTGTAGTAAAATATGAAGCAAAAAAAAAAAAATCTTAATGTGGCCCTAATACTCCGTCGTAAGTGAAACATTGTTTTGTTGTTAAAGAAAATTTTCACTTAAAACTGAGAAGGAATTTTTCTAGCCGTATAGGCTTAAGTTGTTTTGTTGTTTTTGAAAATCTTTGGATATTTTTATAGCATCTCCAAGAGGCTGGGTTGGGTGTCCTCTTTTTGGGTTACCAGAGGTCAAACTTAATGAACGCTAATGTTAAAATAGGTCGAGGGCCTGAGGGAATGCCTCTATTGTTTCACAATCCCTATAATTCTAGTTAAACATTTAATCTAAACACAGCCCAGGAAAGTTCACAGGTCATAGATATAATATGGTAGTCGCCCCTTCTTCTTGGAGGTATAAATGTTCACACTTGTGCTTAACAACACATCCTGCAGCTGGATAAAGTTTTGTCAGTCCTGTCCCACATTTGAACCTCACTAATGGGCTGTAACCTTTACTCTGCTCTCACCAACAATCCAGCAGCAGCAGCAGCAGCATTTCCACTGAGCCTCCAAAGCAGAATAAACAACAGCTCTTTAACTCTGATACTCATGAATTTTGATGAGACACAGAGCCAATCCAAAAGCAGGACCTAAACCTCCCATTTTATCCAAATGTTGACACGGTGAGCAACCAATTAGCTTACATTGAAACCTTTTATTTCCCGACTGGGACGAGGGAGTAGGGAAATGTGTTTCACGGTCGCAAAGGGCTAAGTTTCCCTGGCAGAGAGTGCGGCTGGCCCTCGCTCTGCTGCAGACTGAACTGTTGCTGTCGGCTGGTGCTAGTGTGAAAATCAGATCCAGAGCTGAGAGTGGAACAAACATCCCTCCACAGTGGTAAGTGAATGTTCAAGTGATGAAGACACAAGCGTACAAATTTAAACTCACAAATCATTCAGTTTTTATACATCTTCCAAAGACCCTTATGCAGTGATTTCATTTTCAAAACTGATGCTGAAGAGGAAGACAGAGTTTTGACAGTTATGTTAGTTTATGCTGCAACCAGTCAAGCGTGTACCCCACCAATCATCAATATTATGTATGAAAAAACAAAATATTAAAGAACCCAGGAGTTCTGTCCTCTGTGTTTTTGCTGTGACTAAGTTTTGTCTAAAACGTCTGGATCACCATGATTGGACAAATCAAACGGTAAAATCAAAATCAGCATGTGGCCCGTGTTTCAAGTTCCCTTTATTTCATCTATGGGAAATTGAAAAACAAAAAAAAAAATATTTAGTTGTTTTTTTATTTCAAAATGGACAAAAAAGGGAAAGAAACCGGTTTGTCAATTTTGTTTTTTGATTTGTAACTGAAAATCGATAGAACAAATGCAAGCTGTAAGCTAATGTTATCTCACACAAGTTTTTCTCTAATGATGTGCTTCTTCTGTTGGCAGCTAAGTCTGACAGCCCTCTATAATTCTCTGCTTTTGCTATAATTTAGGCTTTTTATTTTACCCTTTTTTTTGTAACTACTGGATTTTCCTGCCAAATACTGATGGAAGTAACTATGGGAAGAAGAGTTTATTCAAGAGAGGAGCTTCTTGCACTACAACGGAGCAAATCTGGAGGATATCACCCTATTCCATCTGAGCTAAAGAAGCGTTTCCGCGGATGCCGCACTGGTGCAAAGGTGAAGGCAAAGAGATGGAAATATAAGCCCTTACTTCCATCATCACCTTCATCATGGGAATGTCAAATTTCTGCCAATCAAAAGTGATAAACTGGAGACACTGGTGAATACCCAGAAAGTATAACAATGAGTGTAGCCTCATGTGCTTTGCTGAAACCTGGTTGAATCAAACCATCTCTGACTCCTGTGTGGATCTACCTGGTTTCACTCTTATATGTGTAGACAGAGATGCTAAAGCTAGTAGCAAGATAAAAGGTGGGGGACTGGCCTTGTTTGAAAATCAGAGATGGTGTAACCCTGCTCATATTGTTGTCAAAGAGAAGATGTGTTGTCCAGACAGTTGGTTTGAGACCATACTACCTATCACGAGAATTCAGTCATATCATAAAAACAATTGTTGAGTACATTCCACCCAAAGCAACGGCTGAAGTTTCATGTGATGTCATCCATGAATCTGTTGCCAGGATACAGACTCAACATCCTGAGGCACTGATAATAATCTCAAGGGACTTCAATCATGTCACCCTCTTCTCCCACCTGACTAGATTTACATAGTTTGTTAACTGTCCGACCAGAGAGAAGAACTAGAGAAGAAGTTCAGTTCAGTCCTGGACCCTGTGGAGTTGGAGGCTGACAAGAGAATCATGGACTCTGATGGACTCTTCTAATTCATTCATTTCTACTTCTATTGTTATGAGCGCCATTCACTGGCAGCTTGTTGCAGCAGCATTGCATTGCCGCTGTGAGTGTGAATTTCCCCTTGTGAAATGAATAAAGTATATCTTATCCTATTCAATAACACACTAAAACGTAACAGAACAGAATGGAAAGGTAGGGGAAAGAAAGGAACACAACAGAGCAGGAAAGACGGAAAAATGTCTCACAAGGAAATCCCACAGTTCTCAAGTATTTTTCAAGTAGTTAAATTTAAAATGACAACCAGGAGGAACACCTCTGTGGTTAGCCTTTTTTTAAGCCTGTTTGCCAAATAAACTTGTTTTAACCTGCTGACAGTGGATTCTTTAGCCTGCTTTTATAAATCTAAATATTTACATAAACTATAGCAACACTCCCAAGCCTTTCTTTCACCTTGATGTCATTTGCCAACCTTTATCTCTGCAAAAAGTGTAATTACATTTTTTTTTTTACATTTTTTTCTAACTTCTCTTCAACATGTGTGTGATCCACTCCACAGGTTTTCTTTTCAGTGAGACTGACATGTTTATGAGCTGGATGAGAAAGCCAAAACACTCCACTGTCAGCCTAAAACCATCAATAAGACAGGCACTTGGAGCAGCTTGATGATTAAATGGTTTGTGCTCTATTCTCTCCAGCACAGCAAACATCATCCTGTGTTCAGACAGAACGCCTTATCCTCTACTTCAAGAGGAAGCAGAGCAGAAAGCTCTCTGCCGGGAGCTCTCTCTCTCTTTCTCTCTCGCTCTCTCTCTGCCCTATCAGTTTGCCTTGAAGCGTTTCTGTGTGAAAATAGCCAAACTGCGCTTTATACTCACAGACGCCAGGTTGAGACATATGACAGGAAGGTTTGGGAAAAAAAAAAAAGCAAAGACACCAAACTGAGACAGAAAAGACAGTCACAGAAAATACAGTCATAGAGTTTGACACAAACATCTGCTCCACAGAGACTGTAAAAGCTGCACGCTGTGACAAACCTTATCCACTTTTATTCTCACTGTGGGAAAGAGAAAGACAGACTTTAAGGGCATGTATACAAGCAGAGAGTCGTCTATCCTCTGGATTTCAGGATCCAGTCAGAAACAGCATGTAATCCAATGTGAGGTGAGTTTTTTTTATGTCGTGGGCTAAAAAAATACCAGTGAGTCACACGTTGCACTGAGACTATCCCCACCAGAAACCAGATGAGCCAGGAATTCATTTTTACTCTCAAGAGACTGAGATAAGACTCTAATATACAGCTAGAAGTCAGCGATAATTACTGTACTTGTCATCAATATCTATAACTCTACCTATAGCTGCATAATGTAAGAAATATAAGTACAGCTCTGTTAATGCAACAAGTTTACTTACTATCAAGAAAGGATGCAAAACCAGCAGTCAGCGATCATTCTAGTTGACTTGACTCGAGGCAGGACTGCTGACACCAGGAGGAATTTACCAAGAATGAATTTTTAGCTGATGATAACACTGTTTGTGCATCATTTACTTCCTGCTGTCTGCAGTTTTTATTCTTAAATGAGCTGTTTCAGTTGTGAGTTAGAGATTATAGCTTCATTTTATTTACTCCCCTGCATCATCTTCATTTCTTGTTTACAACCCGGCTCCAAACAACACATTTGGACATCTGGGTCATAACCCTGTGTGAACTGTGAAGCATTCGTAGGATGCCTCAGCTGTTTCTGGCCCAAAGTTTGGGCTCTTACATAAACATGCTTACAAGAAGAAAATGATCCCCAACCACATACACAACAAAAATGAGGTCTAGAGTAGAATAAAACACTTGCTAATGGGTTGATGAGAATACATAATGGTTTCTTGAAATAAGTAAAGTTCAGGCCAAAAGCTTGGACACACCTTTTCATTCAATGCATTTTCTTTATTTTCATGGCTATTTACATTGTAGATTCTCACTGAAGGCGTCAAAACTATGAATGAACACATGTGGAGTTATGTCCTTAACAAAAAAAGGAGAAATAACTGAAAACACGTTTTATATCCTAGTTTCTTCAAAATAGTCACCCTTTGCTCTGATTACTGTTTTATACACTCTTGGCATTCTTCAAGAGGTTGTCACCTGAAATGGTTTCCCCTTCACAGCTGTGCCTTATCAGGGTTAATTAGTGGAATTTCTTGCTTTATCAATGGGGTTGGGACCATCATTTGTGTTGTGCAGAAGTCAAGTTAATATACAGCCAACCGCCCTATTGGACACCTGTTAAAATTCATATTATGGCAAGAACCAATCAGCTAACTGAAGAAAAACAAGTGGCCATCATTACTTAAAGAAATGAAGACAGTCAGTCCAGTAAATAGTCATAAAAATAAAGAAAACGCATTGAATGAGAAGGTGTGTCCAAACTTTTGGCCTGTACTGTACATTGCCCCAATTCAAGACATTTGACAAGCAATAGCCGTACATTACATTATGGGATCTGCCCTATTCTCTAAAGGCCTGTTAATCAGAAAATTAGTTTGGCTTTAGTTGATATTCTTCTTCTTACTCTTTATATTTTTGATGTATGATTCAAGTTTCCAATAAAGTTTTGATGATATGATGATATTATCCTTCCATCACTAATGTTATCGGTACCAGAGCAGTCTTAACAAAATTACAGGCCCTGGGCAACTCAGCATCTATGGGCCCCTTGCATGCCAACTTTTGTCAGCAACAAAGAAAGGAGGAATTATAATATAAAAAAAGAGGACCTGTGCCCCACCCTACCTCTGCCCCAAACTATGGGCCCCAGGCAACTTCCGACTGTACTTATGATTCAAGATCTGAGTTTCATATGCATGAACTTTACAAGATGCAAATGCCCTGAAATTCTGGGTCAAATGGGGTAGAAAAATGTAAACTAAATCAAAACTAATTTTCTGATTAACAGACCTTATGACTCTGACAATAAGGTGGATGTCCCACATAACTCCAAACACATTACCTCATTACTTTGTATCCTGTAAAACATTGTCTTAAGAAAAGAAAACTTGAGTTGAAAACAACCAAGAGTCATGTCTTCACATATGTAGGTGGTGCTCATGGTAGATGAGTCTTTGTCCCAGAAAAATATTTCCAATCCCAACCACTGATGGCTCTGCAACCAACGCCAACCACAGCTTTCAAGGATTAGATGATGTTTGTCTCATTTGCAACAGTGATTGGGAAATAAAGCTGTGTAGACTTTTGTTAATCTGGATTTCCTCAGCTTCTTTCTAATCATTGAAGAAACATGTTAATAAACACATCTGAATTATTGTTAACTTAATCATAAGAACCCCAACACAGACCAAAACTGGAAGTGAAAACAATTTTCTTCACACACACACACACACACACACACACACACACACACACACACACAATATTTGTATTTTTGGATGTTATTTCACACGCCCACATGGACAACAAAGCATATGAGGAGAGCAGCAGGAGTTTGTCTTTCTGAACACAAGTCAGCGCTCTACGCTCTAAAAATGTACAACTCTGTTTACTCTTTATAAAATAAAAACCGTGTGGGCAAATTTGAAAAGGATATTCAATCACAGTTCAATGACGCTCCACTCCACACTCATGCTCTCATAACACATAATCCACTCCACGGACTCAGAAAGCAGCGCTCTAATCTATCGTGTGTTCAAACCTAATCCTCGTAGATACTGTTTGTGCTTGCGTTCTTTGTGCAAATTGTTACGGACATCCTTTGCATGCAACTTAAGCATCTTAAGCAAGATTGTACTCTGCTTTGATCTCCGTTATTTGCAGAACGTATCTCTCTGCATTAGTGAAAATGAGGTTATGAGATAACTCACAGCATGTGCTTTTGTCCAAATATTGTTTGACTATGAGAACAAGCTGTTCCTGTAAAAATGCATGGACAAAAAGTTATCAACGCCTACATGTCTGGTGCATTCTCTGATTTTAGTCTCTCACAACAAATTCTTTGACACACAGCTGTGCAGCTTAACTCCCTAAAGAATTACAGGAAACAACCAGAGACGTAAAGCTTTAGAGACATTTATGATATTGATGTATTATAAAACTTCTTGCAGCTGTGCTTGTGTTTTTAATTATACCAACAGGAAGACAAGATGCTTAATTTAGCATCAAGATACTGAGGCTGTGTCAGGTGTGAAATGCTGGACTTACAGGTAACTGCTTCTCCAGGCAGTTGTTGAAGTTTTTGATTTGGTTGGGCTTCAGCTTCTTGAGGGGGATTCGAGTTTCTCCGATGAACTCGTTGTGTCGGAATTTGTCCTCATCACACACTGAAATCCTGTAAACGAGAAGAGAGTCGGGGGAAAGGAGACGTGAATGAAGTGAGGCTCAGGTAAAGGATTGGTTGCTGAGAAGAGGCTTTTAAACCTTAAAAGTAGTCATTTTCCACCTGAAGCCCATCATCCCTCATCACAGGGACTCAAATCTCAACAAAACCTCCACTTTAGGACAAACCCACTCCCTCTGACTCTCCTCTAACTCACAGCGCTGAAACAAAACTGGTGCAGCTCTGGAAGGAGGGAGTTCATTAGATTTTTGTCAGGCTCCATCAGTGTGACAGAGGATGATGAGATAATTATGCTTTGGGAAGCGCTCAGCTGTGTTTGGACCGAAAAAGTCTGAATGTGAGGGAAACTCCAAACAAGAAGAAGCTGAGAGGTGTTTCTGATGATTGATTGACTGACGTTGTTCCTCTGTTGGAGCTATTCTGAGGAGTCGTCCTTCTGCTTTTGCACACCAACATCACACTGCATGCCTCAAAGGAAAATATTTAATCTCCTCTGAGGAATAAATGCTAATGAAAGAAACTATTGAATAGAGGAGAAATATTTGGTTAAGTGGATTTAGTTTGAAGATCTTTTCACTCAAATTAAGCAGAAAACAAGCAGTGGGATAGACTGATGAGATGGTCTGTTAGTACCAATCTAATTCACCAAAGTCACAAACATTGATAAGATGCAAAATACTAAAACACTCTGGCACTCTACTCAAAGATGTCAGGCTTTTATATCTCAAATAAATGCCTTTGAATCTATGGGCTCTTCCCTGGGACTGTGACTCGCATACTGGTTTCATATTTAGGACCCACAATCACACCAGACTCCATACTCAAGAAACAAGGAATACCAGACTTTTCTTGTCAAGTTGGATTCTATTCCCCATCCAGGCAAATAAAAGTGTCACAACTTCAACACTGTTCATGAGACAGACATGTCAACATTGACTTTTGTGGCAATTACAGCAGCGAATGTCTCTACCATGCAAATAAAAAAGAAATTCAAGCAAGCGTTTCTGTCTAATTTTTTGTAAAAGCATTTATTAGGGTACCTGCAGGTTTTGGCAGGTCAAATTTAACACTTGTAAGACCTTTTTAATACCACTTTGAATGAAATTTAAGACCAAAAATGCTATAAATATGGTCGTTGGTTGGAGGATCCTGCTGTATTACAACCAAATAATAACATGTGTCACTCAATGAGACCTATTCAAGTTTATTTTTGTCTGTTTATTGTCTGTCTAAAGTGTTCCTCAGTACTCTTTGGTTAAAAGCTGGATGTAAAAGTGTAAATGGTGACCCATAGTCGAGGACTGTATAGCTAGGATGCAGATAACAATTTGTATCAGCAGCTTGTGAGACAGTGTCCACTCTACATCTCCTTCTCGAAAAGTCCCACCAAAATAAAATTCAAAAAATCATTCAAACATTAACAAATCCTTCCCTGACAAATTTAAAGCCTTTGAGTAATTTATTTAAGACCAGAATATAACATTTCAATGAATTTAAGACTTTTTAAGGATGTGTAGGAACCCTGTTTAGAGACTCAATATGAGCCACAAGCTTTTTCACGTTGTGTGCAGAGTTAAGGCACATTTATGCTCAACGTGCAGAAATACGTCCGCCCATACTCTGCAGCCATTTTGTCCGTATTTCTGCACGTTTCCCCAAAGCTTAAGGATATGGACCAAATAGTGAAATAACAGTGGTGAAACTTTTTGGAAAAATGTTTTGAACAGCTTCAATCAGCACCACCTCCAACAGCGCTGACTCCTTTTTTGTCTTTTGTGGCAGAGCTACATTAGCAACACCTCCTCCACAGTCGCCATGTTTGTTTTTGAGTTTGTTGTTATCATAAACTTTTGACTCTGGGCTGCTTCCCCTGGTGGATGTTTTGGTGAACAGCAATGCCAACGTAGGGGATGTATGGAAGTAGGGCTGGAGGACGTATCGAATATACTCGATAAAACGCGGGTCGTTGCACGAAGGATGTATGAAATGACTTTATCGCAGCCATTGAGTATAAGATGTCAGGTAAATGTTTTGAGATGTCTGTATGTAATTTTCTTCATAGTTGCGTTTCTTTTACTCTCCCTGCCCAACGAACTTCCTGTTATGAACCTTTGTGTCCTTCAAAATAAGAGCACGCTGTAAAACTAACATTACACCACAAAACTACAGTGAGAGCTCAGACTCAGAGACAGAAGTCACTAACAGTCCTTTCAGTTGACAAACAGGTAGATTATTTATGGAAATAAAAGTTAGATAAAATCATCCCAAGTTTTAGATCATGTTGTTTTCAATTTTTTTTTATCTTCATAGTTGTAATTTTAGAGATCTACTGAGACAGTCATGTGATACATTCAGCCAGGTAAATAAATCTGAGTGAAATATTTTACTGGAATTATGCTGGTGTCAGGGGAAATCAAAATATCGAGATATAAATTGTGTAACCTGATATAGCCAAGAAATATTGAGGTATTGGTTTTAGACCATATCGTGCAGCCCTATATGGAAGTATGTGAGCAGTGACTGTAACATAGTTTGAAACTGACGTATAGATAAGAAGGAAAAGGGAGTATACATAAGTCTTTATAAGGAAGAAAATGAATTTATTTCATTCAGGAATGAGGCTGTTACAGACCAAACTGTGGAAAAAGTGCAGTGCTGTGAATACTTTCTGTGTCATTACAAGTTTAATATCAATTTGTTGCATTTACATCAATGCAGTGTGATCCCATCTACATACTGTAATTGCAAACCAAGTCATGTGTTAAACATGAACACACCATGTTGTGCTCCTCTGATTTACTCAATCAGTTCAGCTCGAATTGTCGCGGGTTTCCATGCATTCATTTTACAGCTTGTTTACATATGTGAGCCTGTTTTCTGTTTGTTTCCACTGAACAATTGAACTCAACAAACATCCTCCTTTTAATGCATGAAAGCATCCTCTGAACAAATGCTCTCTTCAGTCAATAAGAAAGAAAATTCATTTTCCACCAAATCATTTCAAAACCCCAGTGGACAAAGGCTCGTGGCGTACTGTTCTATAGAGACGGGGGATCTATACTCTTCCTCCGTTTCATTAGATTTGTAATAAATGTCAATTATAAGGTTGTGAGGCGTCTCGTCTGTGAACTCATAGCTTCAATGAAGGCAGAGAGCTGTCTGTATCTGAGCACTCACAGCTTAGATATGCCGGGTTTCACACACTCGTGTAGTGGAATACTGTTTGCTTTGAGTGTTTTTCCTGTATAATCAGCAGGAAAACATGCAGCTGATGACATGATGTATCAGTAGAGGAGCTCATCTGGGATGTGGTGCAATCAGAATCTAAATGAACACTTTGGTTTAAAAAAAAATAAAAATTTTAAAAGTATAACCTGTCTGCAAGGTGAGAGAGGGAGAGCTGAATCCAAATTTTATTTCCAGAAAAAGAATAAAGTGTTGCCAGGAAATGTGACTCTTCTCAGTATATTGTTTTTGAAAATGGTTTATTAAGGCTGCACAAAGGGAACAGACACACAGAGAAACGTCCATCACTTCACATCCCTGCTATTTTCTTGTTTTGCTTATGACAGTCATTGTTGTGTTGCACTGTGCAGAGACAATATCACTTTTACTCTTCTGCAAAACAACTCTAATGTTTGTGGAGAATTCAAAAGGTTTCCATTCATAACCAAATGGGCATGAAACTAAGAACTCTAGGTTTCAAATATTAATTAAGATAGGCCAAATGAAAGCTTTATTTTGTACTTAATGATCAAACACTGCAACACATTCAATAAAATACTGTTGAAGACTGACTGATGTACACAAATGCTCTATTTGTTAACTGTTTCTTTAAATGATTGTACAGATCTTTAGCTTCATACGAGCAGCCTATGCACAAATGTGCATCTAAATGTAGTTAGTTAGTTTTAGTCTCCTTGTTGGTGATTTATTGCCTGGTTTCTCTCTCTAAAGAGGAAACAGGTCACGTCCAGGGTGTTTGGGGTCCTTTATGATGCAGCTGGCTTTCCTTTCAATGCCACAATGAAGACGTGTTCAAGATTATGAAACACATGATGTTCTCTGACACGTCGATGCTGTGACCCTGCAACCAGCTGCTTGAGGAAACCAGGTCAGCTGACTCAATGAGCACTTTTGAACCTCTCTGCTCAATAAACACTTCTGCCAGAGAGATTTTCCTGAGATAATTGATTTTATTAAGGAACTCTTAGGATTTCATAAGTTTTGATTATATACAAAGTTTTCACCTTCATTTGCTTAGTTCAACACTTGTAAGGCACTTTATAATGTCAGTTGAATGTTAGACTCATTCTTAATCATTCTGATACAAATCTGGTCGATATCGGGTCTTGGATTTGTAGCCCCAGTTATGAGTGAGATGCTTTCAGGGAGGAGTGTCCAAACTTTTTCCCAAAAGGGCCGTATTGGAAACTGTAAAAATGACCAAGGGCCGGCAGCTCTTATGGACATGTTTACTAACAGCTAAAGTTACAAATGAGCGCTCTATTGGAAAACTATTTCTTTTGAGTGGTTCCTGAAAAAAACAAACAAACAAAAGGTTAAGTCAAACATGCTTGAGCTGTTATTGCAGACCTTTTAGAGAAAACCAAACCTGGGAAAAATATGTAACAATTTTATGGCAGGATCAGGATCTGGACTTTATCACGTTTGTTTATACGACAATTATAAAACATTTTAGTGAATATCTCTCTTCCTGCATTCTGAACCATTTTATGCTTCAATTTTTGTATTTTTTGACCATTTCATATCTTTAAGTCAGTTTTTTTCCTCTCATGTGTTTTTTTTCATTTTAATTCTAAACAATTCATGAAACACATTTTGCATCATGCCAAATGCAATTAAATGTCAGCTGTAAAAGTTGTTGAGTTTTTGCAAATTGTACAGAGCTTTAGCTTTATAAAGTTGCCTATGCACAGTCCAAATTTTTGTGAAATGTTACTAGATATATTCCGATTTATTTCAAGCACTTGACAGAAACTGTCAATGTAAACAGTTAGAACATGATTAACTGAAGTGACAAAACTATCACATGGTAAGATGAGAGCTGGGGGCTGCTTGAAAATAGACGGCGGGCAACAATTGGCCCCGGGCCGTAGTTTGGACATCCCTGCTTTAAGGGATAGTATGATCTTGAACTGCTTTCAGCCCACCTATCACTTAAACATACGGTTCAGTGTAATGTAGCTTCCAAAAATGACTGCACACATAATTGCATAACCTCCTTCCAGCACACTGCTGACACTTAGGTAAAAATAACAGAGCTAAGAACAGTGAAGTAACACTTTAGTTGCATAACAGAGTTTTCATAGTACAGGTTTCGACTCCCAGGTGTCGTAGTAAAATACAAATAACAAACCCCAGAAAGTTCTCTGACCCCAAACAAAAACAGGATGTAACACAAAGCAAAGACTCAAACTGTCACAGGTCGAGGTTTCATCCCAGCCGTAAAAAAACAGACATCATAAATGTGGTGAAAAAGAGCCAGAGAATAAATAATGACAGCAGCCATTTCGGGGTACAATGAGGGCAGTAAAAAAACAGGCTGTAATAAAGTAAATTTATCTCCAGAGGCAGGAAGAAGAGAAACTGTCAAACATCAGCGCTCCCTGAAAATCATTTTAATAAAAGCTTTCAAAACACAGCGGCTAAAATAGAGACATGAATCAGAGCGAGAGACAGCAAACCTGGCAGAGAAAAAGGGAGAGAGATTTCCTTTCTTTCCTTTTATCTTTCTACCTTCCTTCCTGTCTTATTTCCTTACTCTCTTCCTTTTCATCCTTCCTCCAATCTGCATTTCTTTCTTCAATATCCCCTTTTCTTGAATCTTTCCTTCTTTTTCCCCCACTCCTTCTCTTCCTTCCTCCTTCCCTTTCTTCCAATATCCATTCCCGCCTCTCTTTCCTAGTTTCCTCCAATTTTTCTTCCGTCTTTTTTCCTTTCCTTCCAATGTTTCTTCCTTCTTCGTCTTTTCCTCAAATGTTTCCTTCTTCTTCTTTTCCTCCAATGTTTCTTCCTTACTCCCTTTCCTCTGTTTCTTCCTTCTTCTTCCCTTCTATCCTTCAATGTTTCTTCCTTCTTCCTTTTCCTCTTATGTTTCCTCCTTTTTTTCCCTTCCTCCAATGTCCTCCTTTTTCTTCACTCTAATGCTTCTTCCTTCCTTCCCTTCTTTCCTTCCCTTCATTACCCCCTTCTTTCCTCCAGTCTTCTTTCATCCCTTCTTTTCTCCTTTCTCCAATCTTCCTCCCTCCCTCCACTGTCCATTTGTCTTTCCTCCATATGTCCTTATTCATCTTTTCTTCAATCTTTTTCTTTTCTCTGCTTCTCTCCAACTTTAATTTGTTTTTCTCTTTCCTTTTGATTCTCTCTCTTTTCATACTTTTATTTAGTCATTTCTATTTAGCTTCTCTTATTCTTTCTCCCTTCCCTCTGTTTCCCCTTCACTTCTTTTGATTTTTTCAATCTTCTTGTCATCATCATGTGCTTTCATTTTCCCATCTTTTGTTTTATTCATTTTTGGTCTTTTTTAAATCTTGTCTTCTTGTCATAATTCTACCCTTATTTATTCTTTCTATGTGTTCCTTGTATTTCTATTTCTCTCCCTCCCTCCTGCACATCCTTCCTTTCCTCTCTCTTTTTTTCTCTTCTGTCTCCAAAAACGCCCTGTGTGATCTTACCTGAGTGTTTTGCGGACCATATCCTCGTCTGTGATGCCGTAGTAGGTCAGGGTCTCACTCCAGACGGGGTTGAGCGTGTTGTGCAGGGTCTTGGTTCTAAGTTTATTGGCCTGAAAGACAAAGACAGAAAAACTGAACAGGTGTGGACACCGTGATTGAATAAACACTCGTTCGCTCCATGAGCTGCAGAGACTTCATTCCTCAGGTGTCAGGGTTTTATTGAAGTGCTCCCTGGAGTCTATACACATGTCTGGAAACATACAAAGCCTCTGTGCCCAGTTGGGAATTTGTCAATGCATCGATATTCAGCTGCACACAACATTAGCCGGACGCTGCGTATTGGACTGTGTGGATGGATGAAAGGTAAACAGAGGTATTTACAGGAAGTGACAGGCTTTGATTAGTTTGTGGCATGCATGAGTGTGAATGATGATTAATAAACTGAAGGTAAAACAATGGACACAGTGACTCACTTCTGGCTCATGTGGTGCACATTAGAATCTAATATTATAATGTGTAATATTACATTACAATGTGTTTTACTATATTATATTATACTACATTATATCATACTACATTAAATTATATTATATTATCATAGATAATACAATATCATATTACATTAGACCTCAGAAAACTGACCACTAATCATCTGGTATCAAGAGACAGTCCATGAACATGTGAGGTTTGATTTCATGAGTCTGTAATGATTTTTGGCCACACTGAGTGACTAATTTTCACAGATATCACTGAAAGAAATAATTAAAGAATAGAGAAATCATGAAAAGAAAAAAAAATAGAACAAATTTACATTTTGCACAGGTGGATCTGAAAAAGGCTATAAGTAGAGTTTCAAAATGCAAAAGGAAAAAAATCTGAGTGAGACATGGGTCACTCAAAGTGAAACAGTCTGTCCATTGACTGTATAATAGTGTAAGGCCACAGCTTTTATAAAAGACAAAATCTGCACAAAATCATAGATTACACCCATAGACTGTATAATAGATGGATGTAGTCTCCGTTTCTGAAGTCGTGTTTTGAAGCAAAGCAGCCGGCGCTGCCATGTTGGAATCAGGACGGGTGACGAGATTTGACGTTGCAGATTTGCAACATGAGTTCAAAGATCTCTATCTCATCAACATGATAAATAGTTCGTTTAAAAACCTGTTAAATATATTCTCAAAAACATATTCTACCACCTTAAGAATTGTCGTATCACTACAGTCAACTGAAGTTGTATTTTAGCCCTTTTGAAAATGTCTGCTCTCATGAAATCATCCACTTACATATTTTCAGAAAAATCATTGTTTGATTCTCAAGAGGCTGCAGTAAGAATAACATATAAATAGTTACTCTTTCATCTAAAACAAGTGTTTTCTGCATGAAATGAATGCATAATTGCAAAAAAACCTGAATAAATAGATAAAATAGTTTGAAAAACTGCCCAGTGTGTCAAACGTAATACAAGAAATATATCATGGATGGAATGATAAAGCAACATTTTTTGTGTGGATTTTGTTAAAAGAGCTAATGAACATCTGAGTTCCAAAAAAATTGAATTTTCTGACAGTTTTTTGATGAGTTGGTCCTGAAAGGGTTAATGGAACAATGTAGCTTCAGGTTCAAATGGCAGCTGGCTTTGTGGAGATGTTGCAGGGGGCGTCCTTCATGACTGAGTGCCCTGGTCCGTGTGCTAATAACTGGATTTTTTAAACAGTCTTAAACTTTTGAAAAGATGATAACAGCCTATTTCACTTTCATTGTTGTCTTCAATAAATCTCTTTTTGTTCCAGTTCCATATCTCCTTTGTGCATTTTGAAATCCTACTTGGAGCCTTTTTAAGATCAACAACCGTAATGTGAGCAATTTTTCAACTGGTCCCAAGATTTTGATCAGGTGTGTGTGTCAGAAAGAGATGCTGGTTCTTGGTCATTGTCTAAAATTGATGCATGAATATAAAAGTAGACCCCCACAGTGAAGCAGATTCCTCACAGACGTGTGAGGTGATAAAAATGTAAAGTGTGAGGCGTGTCAGGAGTGGCTTCCTGACTGTGGCTGTGCTGGGAAAAACCTTCTGAGCCGAACAGTAAACATGACAGGCTGAGAGCTGTGAGTCATGTGCGGGGACATGTGATTCTGCTGAATTAAATCAATTAGCTGTGTGATTATTTGCAGATCTGGTGGCGGGGTTTCTCATAATAAGCCTCTCGCTGATTGTTTCTGCCTCAATCAGTGGATGATTCCCACAGGACGGTTGTTTACGCACAGAAAAACACACACACAGGCCTGTACGACCTCTTTGACACGTACGAAGAACAATCATGATGCTGTTTTTACTCCTGGTTCCCTGTTTTGTGTGAAAATGAGAGGAACATGAGTTTATGTTGTAATTTAAATAAATGATTAAGTTTAAAACCTGTGGGGTGGCATCAGAATTTTTCATTTCTTTCCTCTTCTCTTTTTTCTAAGGAAAGTTCTATTTAATTCATCAGAGTGAAACATTTACTGTAAATCAACAAACAAATAAAGCCCCTTAAAATTATTAAATTATTTTTCAAATGTCTACTTTCTTCTTCCTTCCTTAATTTCTATTTTGTTGTTTTCTCCTTCTCTTTTCTTTATTCCTTTGTTCCTTTCTTGTTCATAATCCTTCTTTCTTCCGAGCTCTTACTTTTTCTTTTTCTTCTTGCTTTTCAACCATTCTCCTTTCCTTCTGTGCTCCCCCCAATCCCATTGCTTGTCTTTCTACATCATCTTCCTTTCTTTCTTCCCCTTTTCCTTCTTCATCCTTTGACATCCTTCTTCTTTCTTCCTTCCCTTCTTCTTCCTGTCATCCTCCTTTCCTCCCTCTTACTCCCCTCCCCCTTTATCCTTCCTTCCCAATTTCTCTCTCATTCTTTTTCCTTCATTCCTTTTATCTTTATTTGACCTTTCCTCACTCCTTCTCTTCCTTCTTCCTTACTCCATTCTTTGTGCCCTCTCCCTTCCTTTCTTTCTTCTTTCTTCCTTCTTGGTTCTTTGCCTCCCTTCTTTCTCTCACTCAGTCCTTCTTCCCCTTTCCTTCTTTCTTACTTGTGCTCCTTCTTTTCTTTCTTCCTTTCTCCTCAGATTCTTCCTGTCTTCTTTGCTTTTTTCTTTTTACCTCTTACTCCCATCCTCCTTCCTTCCTTCCTCTCTCCCTCCCTTCTTTCATTCCTTCCCTTTACCTTCCTTCTTTGCCTCCCTCCTCCCTCCCTCCGTCCCCCCTCCTTCTCTTCTTTTATTCCTTTACCTTCCATCCTTCTTTCCTTCCTTCCCCTTTATGTTAATTTCTTCCTTCCTTTCTACCTTCCTACCTACCTACCCCCCCTTCCTTCCTTCCCTCCTTCCTTTCTCATCTTCCTTTCATTATCTTTTCCATCTCTCTTCCCTTTCCCCTCTTCCTCTATTTACCTCTATATTACTGATGATCTTGATTGTACATCTTTCTTTTAATCTCCATCTCTTCCCTCTTTTTTTCCGTTAAAAATCTTTGATCTTTGTCTGTTTGTGTCGTCTGGATTCCTTCCCCATAAACTTTCCTGTGTTCTCTGAATTAAGGCACCAACAACACTTCAACTTTCAACGTAGAAAAAGGAAATCCAAATAAATAAATAGATCAAATAGAAATTATTCTAAGTGACTCAGATTAATCTGACCTGAACCAGGTTATTCTATTGGACTAAATAGTTACACTTCTCCAGGTGTGAAAGGGCAGCAAAAGATGATTTATTTTGTCCTGTACTTTGTCGTGTCCCAACATTTGAATATCCTGGTCGTAAATATTTCTTCTAATCTAAAGCAGTGTTCCTATTAATCATGAAAGACTCAGTGTCTCAGCTATTAGAGGAGACTACCATTACTTTAATTTACTGAGTGGGTTGTTGGCAGAGTTTCAGAAAGCAGACGGAGTGAAAGTGTGAGTCAGGATGTTGTCTGATGACAGTAGTGAGCCAGGATGTGGATAAAGTGACCTGAGGTCATGACTCAACAGGTATTTACTCAAAGGGTTATGCTCACCTGGAGCGACATAATGGAAAGCCTGTGGTTAAGACCGGGCTGATGAATACAGTGAATTCAGTCTAAAAACAGTAGACCTGAAGTGCAGCGGGAGTTTTCTCCACGACATCAGTGATCAGCGTGCAGTAAAGGGGAAATAATTCAGCTCCACTACCTGCTCACAGATGGAGGGCTGCACAGCAAATGAGCTCCCCGTGTCACCAGTCATTTCAGCTGCCAGGGCTAAAAAGGTTTTCTCTCAAGCCAATTATTGAAGCGCCTTTGCATGGAGCCGCTGGTTGTGCTCACATTCGGGGGGGGGGGGGAGAAAGAAAGCCTCTCAGCCAAAAGAGAGGAGAGGTGGAGTGGGGCTAACAGTCAGACTCAGCCAAACAACACAATGAAGATGTTTAAAAAAACAACAAATCATACACTGTGTTCAAGTAAGAGGTCAAGTTATGAGGCCATCATCCAGTGCACATAGTTTTGCACCGCTACTCTACATTATTGGAAAATTGATGATTTCCTAAATCTTTTTTATGTTTCTGTAATGGTTAATCTGCCAGTATGTGGAAGCTGTTTAATCAAAATGACATTGTAATTGCTAATAAATTAATTGCTTTTATCTATAAATATTCAAATTTACTGTTTTCAACAAAGAAGAGAAAAAAATTACAGTACATGTTTATTTTCAGATTGAAAATAACTTTAATTTGTGAACAGAAACAGTTGTTTTTCCATGTAAAAAGTATTGGTATCGCTACTAACATCGGTGATACTGGCCCTGTGCTTACTTGGTATTGGATCGATACCAAATTTTGCAGTATCACACACCACTATTATTTATCTTATGGTATCTTATTGGTGATAACTCGAGTAAGAACTAGTTATTTTAACTTCTTTACTTCTGTGAAATGTTACTGATGTAAAGATCATGGCTCTGAAATCCTTATCAATGGTCCAAAGGCTCCCCCGGTGGTACAATGAGTTACTACAATATCTTTTTTTCTTTTTGGGCTTTTATTTCACTTCTCTCCATACTTTAAGTCAAAGTAGAACAAATTCAAGATGCTACATGTAAAATATTAATCAGTTTTGGCTTTTCTTTTTTGTATTCTTGATGTTTAAACTAAGGAAGACTTTATCTGACACACTCTTGTTTTAACATACTCTGATTCCCCTGAGCCTTCTGGAAATACAGAGGTACATAACATGGTTATATGTGCATTTATGTAAAAGCAAAGTGTTAAAAACGCCTCATTTAAAGTGCCAAAGCAAGACAGTTTTATATAGCACTGCCTCTGAATGCAACCCCACAGAAACTTCTAACCTTAAAAGAACTACAGCAAAACAATTTACCAGCAAGAACAGCATTTCAAAAATTACTTAAGAGATGTCACTACGGAGTTGTATTTTGTAGAATTAGACCACAAATCAAAAAGATAGTGCAACAAATTGGGAAGGGTTGCACTCAGGGTTGGAATATGTAAAACGTGAAATGCATTGCACACCCTCTGAGTCTAGTTCTGAGGAACTAAACTTTATTTTCCAAACCATAATAAAACTTTGGAGAAGTCTTAGGTCTTTGACAGCCACATAGTGCAACAATAACACATTTTTATCTGCCTTCAAATGTGCTACTGCTGCCGGTTTTCTCTGTTTATGAGCATTTTGTCAAAAAGTGGAACTATTACCACCATAAATCACCATCATCTTAGGACAGTTATATCTGAAAAAAAAATGAGAGGCATTTGATTGTGTTTGATTTTGGTCTGTGGGGAGAAGAAACCGTGATCTGTCTCTGCAGCCGAGCGTGAAACTTCACTTCTGATTAGAGCGCAGGCAGAACTTATGACCTCTTTAGTGGCTCTTAATGAGGCTCTTAGACCGAGCCTAATGATTATTTGGAGAGCGAGCTGAGAGAATTTCTGAGAGGGGAGAAGGTGACAGTATCTTGTTTCACTGGCAGGAATATGCAAAGGCCGCTGTGAGGTCTGCTGTAGAGACAGAAGACAAACCTCTAAAACCACACGGTGTCATGAAGCGTCGCTTAGATTTCCTGTGCTAAATCGACTCAGAACAAAAAGACAAAGCAGTAGGATCACGTTCCCATCCTGAGTGTGACATCAGCTGAAATCTGATGGCAACTTCCCAAACCATCAATACAAACAGGGATTTTAAAACAGTGCAATCATAAATCTTGATCTTGACTTGCCAAAGAGCTAAATGTTGTGTTCTTTTCAGGATAATTGAAAGTTCAATCAGATCAGCTTTGCTTTGAAACAAATTCTTCTTTTGGAGCTGGATCCCATTAACAGAAGATGTACAGTAGCTCTTAATCAGCTCTGAGGGGACAGAGAGAGAGAGAGAAAGCTGCTGGGAGCAGCAGATGGCTGGGGGAGAAGCCAAATTCAATGGTGTGGAAAACAAAAGTCTGCTTCTTTAGCCTCTTTTCAGCCTTTGAAGAAGTAAGTGATGAATGATTCCACTAACACCTATTGATAATGAGAAGAGCTGCCAGGTAATTATTGGATTATTGCTGCCAAGTCCAAAACAAAGTGGCAGGATTTAGTTAGCTTTCAATACAAAGACACCTGGAAGACAGTTGAAGCCTATTGTTCATGAGGATTGATGTTTGGACCTGGACTGCAGTCGACAAACTCGAAACACTGGATCATTGTAGATGTATGTGAGTTAGAATGCAGTCTTGAAAGTTTTTACAGCTTTGCCCAAAAGTTTACATCCCCCAGCAGAATTTCTGATTTTTGGCGTTTTCTCAGAAAATATGAATGATAACACAAAATCCTTTGGGTGAAGACATTTATTGAAAAAAAAAATGGTTTACTCTTTCTAAATCATAATGACAATAGAAACTTGCAAAATGACCCTGTTAAGAAGTTTACACAACTCCGATGGTTTTGGCCTGATAAATGCACAAAAGTGAACACAAATGTGTTTGAATGTCTACTAAAGGTAACCATCCTCACCTGTGATCTATTTGCTTGTAATCAGTGTGTGTGTATAAAAAAATGAACTGGGTCATTTTTGAAGTTTCTGTTGTCATTATTACTTAAAAAGAGTAAACACAGTTGTTTGTTAAGAAATGTCTTCACCCAACCTCTAACCATGAGTGACAGAAAGGTTTTTGTGTTACCATTCATATTTTCTGAGAAAAGGCCAAAAAAATCAGAAACTTCTGCTTGGGGGTGTGGGTAAACTTTTCGGCACAGCTGTATTTATTCATTTAGAGCAGAGTTATACATTCTTCAATGAATCTTCAACAGGATATGAATAGTAAACCACTGACTATCATCCATTAACGTGTGCTGTATTGGCACTTTAATCACTTGATTACACTCGCTGTGGATTTATTATCAATCTTGTCTTATTTGACCTTTGCATTGCTATTAGCTTGTTATAGCAGTGTCAGAAACAATTAGACGTGACGGTAGTAAACAGGAACACACTACATTAGGAAAGAGCTTTTCACCGATCGACCATAAATAGTTATGTATAACTCAGCACTGATTTACCACCCTGACTTTAGACGGCTGGTCTGCACCTACACATGTGCAGAGGTTACCGCGCAGTAACTCACTGACTTGTTGCACAGATTCATGAAGTGAAAATGCAGCTTCCTCCATTCAGCAAACAGCTGCTAATCAAGCCATCAGCACCTGATCTACGGTTACAGAATATTCTTTGCCAAAAAAATCACTGGAGCAGCAGCTTGACAATGCTAATCAAGCAAGAGCCATTCAGAGGGCAAAGGTCATCTCAGCCAAACCACATCACCCTCTGTTTCTGAGATTTTTACTTCTGCTGCCTGGGAACAGATAAACCTTCCCAAAAAAGAGCCAAATCAAGCAGGTACAGCAGATTCTTTGTTCCTTCAGCTGTGGAGTTTCTAAATAACCTCTACGCACATCCCATTGTAATTCTCTTGATAATATTTATTATTTTTATCTATTTCTCCATGCATTTTACTGTGCTGTTTTTTTTATGGTATGAATTTGGTTGTTGATTCCTGTTGCAAATCAAATTGCCCAAGTTGGGATGATAAAGGCTTTTTAATGCAATCTAATCGCATCTAACCTTGTCTAAGTGGAGTTACAATTATGGTTTAATTTACCTCCACCTCTGTAAAAAAACATCATCAAAACATCAGGTAATAAGAAACACTAGATTAGCGAGTCCTAAGTGCTGTATTTGGTCTATGATTGACCTCCCGCGGGCCTGACAGGGACGCCCAAATGGCCGGATGTGGCCCCCGGGCCTCAATTTGCCCATTTCTGGTTTAAAGAATGCTTACTCTAACACATATTCGAGCTGAAGAAGAGGAGTCTATGGACCAGCCTCACTGTCAAACTGCACTTTGTACAAGTCTGTATTCGGTTCATTGTTGTCTCTTTGCTGCATGTCATCCCCTCCTCTCTCATCCTAGCTCCCTTCTCTATACACCATCCTTCTCTCTGATGATTAAAAGTCATTAAAATTCATGAAAGAGTTCCAAAGCTATGTTCTTTTTTTCCATTTTACTACAGTTTGTGAAGGAAATGAACACTTTGTTAACAAGCGAGCGTCTAACCTGACTACATAGCATCACACAGGTGTTTCAACATTTTATCACACACTTATTAAATTCAATGATCACAATAATGAATGACTCACTGTGATGAAAAGATGGGTTATATCAAAGCCACCAAGCTGTGTGGGCAACAACAATTATCTTGTAAGAAATTAGATAAGGTTTCTATTTAGAACAAAAAGAGATGAGTCACTCCTAACGCCAACATGTCATTTACTGTCAAAGTATTTTTAGTTTCAAATCACAGCAACTTGTGTAAGCTGTATGTTATTTCAAACACGTTTGTGTTTGTTTTTGCAGAATGGAGCACAAACAGGTTTTTCATGGCTGTTCAAACACAAATGTGTCTTCAACAATGAAATCATTTGAATTTTCCCCAGAGAGGATTAAATAACCACAGCAATCTGCTCACTGGTCGTAAAATCTGTCTGGATGGATCTGTTTCTCACAGATATTGTTTACAGGTAGAGGATTTTGGTAACACTTTACTTGACGCCTATGTTTATACCGCATTATGAATACACTTATAATGACATTATAACACTGTAGAACTATAGTTATAAAAATTCATAAGTTACTATAATGCTTTATAACAATACTCATAACACACTATAAAGCATTAGATCATGCATTATACAGATATTTATCATATTCTAATAAACATGTATAAATATCATCATAAACACTCATAAATTACCATAACTCTTTATAACGATGAGCATAACATATTATATAGCATTTTATAATGTTTTATGAGATGATTGTTGATAACAAATTTTTGTTGCAAGGACAAAAGGGTATTATAATGATCATAGTTGCCATGTAAGTTTTTTGAAGGAGTCACAATACTAATAAAAAATAATTTTGCTATGTCATCTGTTGTTCTCGCATGGATAAAAAAGATGTGTATTTTTCTGTTTTGTTTGTTTTCGAAGGACTTTTGTTTATCAGCGTAGCCACTCAATGTGAATGTGGTCATTTAACGTTTTTTGAAGGAGTGTGTGAATGTGTTATGCTTATTGTCATAAAGAGTTATGGTAATTTATGAGTGTTTATAGTGTTGTCAGTGAGTTGCTAACAGTTATAACATATTATAATACTTGACCTTATAAGTGATGAGCAAATGCTTTATAGTGTGTTATGATTATTGTTATAAAGCATTATAGTAACTTGTGAATGTTTATAACTTTAGTTATACAGTGCTATAATATCATTATAAGACATTATAAATATATAATGCAGTATAAACACAGGCGTCAAGTTAGGTGTTACCAGGATGATGATTATAGAGAAGGACCCATCCAAATCCAGACCAGCAGCACACAGACTCTCCATTGGTCTTCTGAGTCTTCTCCGTGTGTTGTGCGACAATTATTGCACTCCTGTTTCATTACAGTTGTCTGGCCTTAGGCTTTCTCTCTCTGTGTATGGCTAATTACACATTCTCATGCTAACAATCACAGCTCTATCGGTGCAGCCTCATTAATTAGCTCATTTTCAAGAAAACAAGTTGTGTCAAAACAAAGCATCAGTATTGTCTGCACATACCAGGCAGTAAGTCATTTCTTTCAGTCAGATAGGAGGAAGAGATCGAGGGTGTTATTAACACTGTGTTTTTGTGCGCTGGACAATAAAAGTCCCGACACTTTGTCTGGAGGAGCAGACAGTGGACAAAGTGGCCTCCCTGACAATAAAAAGACAAATATGCTCCTCAGATATGACGGCTATTTCCATCTGTCTGCAGAGATCCAACAGACTTGAATTATTCTGAATATTTATTTCTGAGCTCAGACTGCTCGTCTGCATTGTTTATGAAGGGGACGTTACAATTTGCAGCCAAGACTAATGCACAGAAAATGAAGATGTAAACACAAGTAAAGCAAAATAACAGTAAAGCAATCCCATTTTCTGACATCAATTTAGTCCAGTCAGATAACTCAGGGCATTTCAGCAGCATAAAATTTTTCAGGTTTGGAGTCTAGGCCCTGAACTTTACCACTCTTTGCAGATTAACTTCACATGCAGAAAAAAACAGGTGATGACATAAGATCTTCAACCACCTGTAGTCAGAGCCAACAGGTGGATGTTGAGGAAGTGGTGGGTGGAAAGTTTGCTGCAGACCAGGAGCAGGGCAGCAATGTTATTAGCAAAGCAGAGTTAGAAACTGAAAAAAAAATACTGTAGCTTAAATCGAATATCCCGCTGGTTACTTTGTCAGGTAATTGTGAGATTGTAACAGTTATGCTGCTGGTGTTATGTGCACTAAGTGGCATGGATGTTACGCTGTTAAATGAGATATGTGATGTAACTTGTTAACTCCTGACAAATGAATATCAAAAAATGAAAAGAAAAACAGAGAATTACCACTAGTTTGGGTATAAATCATGACTGTAGTAGAGGGGTGCAATTAGGGTATTTTCCTGTTTCAAAGAAAGTGTGTTTCATAGGAAAATAATAATATGCAATATGATTGCCCATCAAACTGGCCTTGGGATTTGTCTCTTCTGCATTTTTAACATATGTTTTTACAAGTCGATGTATTCTGTATTAGTCATAAACCAAGCAACGTGGGGATCTCACATATCTTACTTAATCCTGAAACAACTTTTATCTGATGAGCCTTTTAGGGAACTCATGTAGAACAAAAAACAAAGACATTTCCCTGCAGAGCACAAGATTACTCGTTAAAAGCAGTGCCAAAAACAAAGACACTGTCAAAAAAAAAAGTTCAATATCTAATGTGTCTGAATCTGAGTGTTGAAATCTTAGCGGGTGCAAAATAATTCCCTGTAAGATTCCTGCAAAGACGCCATTCTGCTGAGAGACTGAGCAGTTTCACATGAATTCAGCACCACGGACAGAGGCAGCAGTCAATAAGCAAACAGCAGACAGAAACTTTAACTATCTTTACATTAAATCTATTACTGTTATGGTTTGTGAATAATGTGGTTGCTCTTTCAAAGATTACAGGCTGTTAGACAAATGGAAATCAAGTATCAGTATTAGAGATTTTTTTAGAAATATAAAGCAAACAACTATTCATCCCTCTTTAAAGATCTCTTTTGCACAGCTACAGAAAACAGCAGCACAAGGTCACGAGGCAGGAGCCAGCACTTTAACAATTAAAAAGTCTTTAACAAAGAAACAATTGAGATGAGTTTGAAAACGAATCTGAGTAAAGGAGAGATTTGAGTCAGGCAGACGGATATTCACACAGCTTTCGGCCTTCATTAAGCAGCTTTTGTGGAAAACATCCATTCAGTGGATCCATATTAGATCTCAGACTTTAATGAAAGGATTACATCAACTTCAAGGCCTGCAGAGGTGGTGCAAACCAATTAAAGAAGTCATTGTCTTATAAAAACACGCAGTAAAGCACTCTTGACTGTTGACATTTAAGATAAGGAGCCATCTCTGATTCAGCTTTTTGTGGTGGAAAGGACGAGATAGTGATGTCGAAATGATTGACAGGTCGACCTGCAGCGTGGTGCAAACTGAAGCTCAGCTCACAGCACGAGGGAAGTGAAGTGAGCTGGTGCATTAGTTGTGTTTTATTCCCTGTCAACATAACCTCATCGCTGCACTTACAGAAGATAATACTGGCTTCTGACCACAATTTGGTCTGAGAAAACCACAAGGACCTACGAGTGCTAGAAAAAGACTTTTCCTGCTCAGAGGAACCTTATTGGCCCGGTGAAACTCATTTAAGCTTCTTACTCCAATAACACACTGAAATAACTGTTTCCTCTTGGTTCAAATCTTGGTTCCCTCTTTTCTAATGATGACTTGAGGAAAATCTGATCAAATGAAGGATGAACCCACAGTTTTTTTGTTTTTGTTTTGCCTCAAAGGAGGATTTACAACCAAAACAAGGTTAGCTCGGTGTTGCTTAAAGACTGGAGTTAGATTGAAATGACAAGCTGAACTTTTCTGTACTTATATGCAACAAAACAAGTCAATTAGAAAATTGTGACAGTTTGTGAATTTTAACCCTCTGATGCATAAATTGTAAAAGTCAGTTTTTATCAGAAAGTTTTTATTTGTCTTTAGGCATTTGTAACTGAGCATCATTCAACATAAAACAGTGTGAACTTCATGTAAATAAGACTTCTTTCTTTTGTTTGACTACTTTTTAATGTTAATTTCATGAACAATCTGTTTTTAATGCTTTGCAAAACATTTTAATTCTCTTTCATCCATTTTAACACTGAATAATTTATTTAAAGCATTTTTTTCAGGCCCTAAGAAGAATAAAAATATCCTGAAACAGGCTAATGTGAATTTCCACCACATGAACCACTGAATTCAGGAGTAAATAACTTTTAAATAGGTGTCTACTGTAGTGACCACTATGCACCACAGGGTTAAAAATGTTTTATATGAAGTCTACATATTGTTGTGGGAGAAATGAGGAAGCTGTTTTTTTATGAACAACACATGAAAAGTGTAACAAATTATAGGGTAAGAGCAGAAAATGTCAATAGAGAGTTGTATCTTCAGGATAGTAGTTTTTAAAGGACAGTTGGCGTTGATTCAAGGAGCTAAAACTCAGTGTTTCTATTTCTGAAACTACTATTGAGACGTTACTGTCCTACAAACTATTCAAAATGCAGCTTTCTAATGAGGTGATTCTATGAAAGTACAGTGCAATTGTGTTAATGAACTGGCTTAATGAATTCAATCAACCACAACCTTTGCTACAAATGGCCACAAAAAACTTTCACAGAGAAGAAGTGAAGAGCTACACATTCATTATCGTAAAATCAATAAATCCATCATAGATTCTGTACTGATTATCATAACCCACCTTGCTGGCTCCTGGCAGTAGGTGCAACTTGACATAGGGGTCAGAGAGCCCGTTGTGGTCCATCGGCTTGAGCCCCTGAGAAATAAAGACAGGGAAGACATTATAAGATTGTGTTCCTGATAAACTATTGTTTATGCATCAGATGACAACATAAGACCTGCAGTAAGCACTCCTAGAGGGAATGATGTCTGGGTGGCTCACTTTTTTTCTATAATAAGGCAGTGTCTTAAAAAAAGAGATACTGTCACCACTGAGAAAATGTTAGGGTCAATTTGTTTCACACACTGGTTGGGTTTGGTTTTGCACCTCGGACAGCAACAAAGAATGAAGGATCAGAGTCACTGCAGGTGAACTACAGTGTTGGTCCAGTTTATTTCAGCTGCTTTATTTCTTTTATCCTTTTTGTTTTTCACTCTCCAGTCTTTTTTGGAACCAAACTAATTCTTGAGGATTTTCAGTCATTCAGTCCAAGACCTGAAAGTCAACCTGAGAAACTCTGAAAGGAGTATTGGTGAAAGAAAGAAGTTCTAATTTTCTTTAGGAAATAAAGGATAAAGGTCACCATGATGGTGCTGACTTAGCAATGTGAAGTGTATGAAACATACAAGAGGAGCTTTTAAAAGTGTTTTGTATCCATGGTAAAAGAAAAAAAGTTTTGAATCTCAATTTTCATTTTTGAATTTTAAAGTGAAAATCAAAGAATCACTTGTTTTTTTTGTTTTTTAATATCCTTTTCGGAGCATAAAATCCAAATACCAAGACATACACAGACCCTGATACAAAAACAATAATTTCTCCATCAGGGTCTGTTCCTAACTTGTTAATTTCAAAGTTATTAAAGATAAGGGTTGCTGACAGGTAGGCACCCTGTAGATGTTTGCAAAGAGGCTTTAGTCACTACGTCCATGTATTATACAGTCTATGGTGGCAACAACCTTCACTCCTGCTCTACATGCAGCCCCTGATCATAACAATAATATTAAAGTTGACATCTAACTTTGAACCAAGTGGTTTTACACTTGACAGGCCTGTCTTCTATTTCCCTCTGTTTTCTCCTCAGCTTCTTTATTTAGTCCACAGAAACAGACCACATCACATGACACATACTATAACACATAACAGAAAACATATGGTTAGGAACAGACAGCGTATAGAGAACCTATAGAGAGTCAGTGTGAGTGTCAGCTGGTGGGTGGAGAGCGTACGTATGGGAACAGAGATGCAAATAGAAGGTAAGGAAGTTAAAAAACAGGAACAGGACGTTTACCAGGAGGCTGGAAAACACAACTCTGTTCCCCCTATGAATGTTTCTTGATGGACAAAAAGTTCATTTGATCCAGAATCTGAATATGGAAATCACCATTACTGAGCTTCAGTGATCTTCAAAAACCCATGTTTATAAAGTTGTAGTTGAGAATCTGAGACTCCTGATGTCATAATAATTCACTAAGTAACATCTTTCTTCCTCTCTGTATGTGTGTATGTAACACTAATCCATAATACTTTTGTTTCACTGAGAATAAGCCGCTGGGTGACAATAATGTCCTAGAAGGACAGGATTTATTCTGCCTTACAATAAACATAATCCTGCTGAAATGATTTCTTGCCATGCAGACACAACCCCCTCTGAGAAGAACATAAATAAATTGAAATAGACATAAAAAAAAATAACTTTCAGATTTTGCTTTTACACTGATTCCTCTGTCTGGTTTTATGATTTATGTTCCTCTGTCTGGACTTTCAGCCGTCTCTTTAAGAATCACAGTTAATCTGACAATGTGGTATCGAAATGCAGACGTGTTTATGTGAGTTGACAAAAGAAGACAGTGTCACTTTGTTTTGTTTTTTTCTGAGGCTGTGCCGTTGTTTGTTAGCGGCACAGTGGAGTGTGTCATTCTGCTGCCACTAATTCCTGCTGAGTGCCGGGCTCCGAGCCCAGCTCCTCCATTAAGCCTGATAATTGTGGATGAAGAGACGTCATATTTGTTTTGTTTTTCTCCTTTTGCTCCATTAGAGAAAAAGAACCATAAAGGCGGGAACAATTAAAAATAACGGCACCTCGCTAATAATAAAGATTTTCCTCCCTTATGTAGAACAGCTCTCTTCCAGGATGTTGATAAAAAGCCACATGTGGGAATAAATGTTGGCACAATTTAAAGAATGTGTAGTTTCTCAGCTGAGGTATCATATATGTGCAGCTCTTTATACAGAACAACTAATTTAGCTTCCATTCTTTGTCATGTGTGTACAGATTTTTTTTCCCTCATTTAGTTAAGATTTCATGGATTATTTTTGTAGACGTTAACAAATAATATTGAGAGTGCTCTATCTTGCACATGTAGTTTGGTGCTGTGGCTTGATGCCTGGAACTTATATGTGAAGGGGAAGTTGAATACAAAAAATGCAGTTCCCTGAGCATCCACTAGGGGCTGCCCCTAAAAATTGAGAAAACCAATCAAAGCTGAAACAAGCCTGAAAAGCTGGATAGAAACACAATTTAAGTCTCCAAACCAGGGGTCTCCAACCAGTAGCTCGAGAGCAATCAGTAGCTCCCAGATCCTGAGTTATATTATCATGATCACCTTTATAAATCTCATATAATTAGGCTTTATGTTCTCGATTGCAACCAGACTGGCTTCCTCTGTGAAATTGGTCACGGGCCGCCACTGCATATAAAGCATTATTTTGGATATTTTAATCTTTATATAATTACCTCTCACAGGAATCATACTATATAGGAAATGATTTAGGGGCCCACAGGCTGGGAATCACTGGTTTAGTGGTTGTAGTTCATATTTTAAGGTTTTTATTTCATTCCTGGCATGAAATCACAGGTGAATGTTTCAATCAGATGCCAAACCAATTTTTGCCAATTTCTTTTTTCAGGATATTCAGTATCAAGAGGAGCCACCTCACCCACTTTTCTCCCAGTCAGAGTTGTTAGTATAAGTCTGGATAAAGTAGACGTAAAGAACACAACCATACTTGACATTCCCGTCTCCAGCTCTGATCATAATTCATCTTTATCTCATTTTAATGACACTGATTTGTTTCCGCAGGGGGAGGCACGACTTCAGCTATAGACTTTCTGACAACAGAGAAAAGCTTATCTTTAAGAACTGTAAAAAGGATGAGATAAAAACAAAGTTTTCTTTTTAAGTCTGCTCAGCACCGAATTGTAATGTATTGCGTCTAATATTCCTGTGTCTGCTGAGCTGCCTCTGAGAATCAGGCTCCACATTTTGCACCAGTATTCAGCAATCACACGGGGTGAAATCAATTGGAGAAGAGGCACAGATAACAATTTCTCACTGATGGTGTCCTCAATAGAGCAGAGTGGCACACAGTGTAGTCATAAAAATCTACTTCCAGAGCGTTTCAAAGAGCTTCATCCTTCACCTTTTTTCTGCAAGATTTCAGAAATGGTGCAGAGAGGATGATTTAAAGGCTCAGCTTTTTATTGTTTGAGGAAATACAGGCACAGAAATGCTGATTCCAACTAACAGACTGGGATTACACCACATATTATAATGCAACAGCTTCATGGATGATTTCCCTCAAGTTCCTTACAGAACTGTACACTTTATGCAGAGTGTCAACACAGCGGTGTGGTGGGAATTCAAAACACAGGTCATGAAGTTACTATTTTTCATACATCGCTGAAAGGCTACATAAGACTGTTTGTTGAAGCGCAGCTCATTTTCAGATTGTGTTTCCGCTCGCAATCACTTTCATTACAGATCAATTTTGTGATTGTGTTTTGAATCAAAAAAATTAATTGCTTCCTTAATTAGAAGAAAGAACTTGTTTTTATTTATTTTTTTAGAACACAACTTTCCAGAAGATGTGAAGTCTCTAAAATTTGTCTAATTTTGTTTTTTTGCTTTAAATTTAACAAAAACCAAAAAAAAATTTACACTCAATTAACAATCAGCAATTATCGTGTGTTAATGACCTAATGGAACTGGATTATCTTATTTAGCCTGTTTTCTTCTAAATAATTTTGGTGCTCCAGTTTTTATGTGCCTCCGTGTTCGAGCATTTTACTTTTGATTTGTCTAGTTAACAGTGGACGCTGAAGTTTCACTGACAGAAAAGGGACGGAAAAGCAGAAGACAGCTAAATGGGAGAGTGACAGAGCATGGTCCAGAGGCTAAAACACGAGCTAAAGGATAAAACATGGACTTAGATTTTTTTGTGATGACATGAAGCAGTTATCCTCCAGTGATCTGTTCAAACTTGACAGTCTATTACTAAAATGAAGAGCCAGGTTACGTTTGCTCTGCTTAGTAGATGAGCACTGGTAGGACATAATCTGAATTAACTTGCATTACAGTACGGTTACGTCTCAAAGCACTGGGCTTTGAGTTGCACTTCAAAACAAATACAGAAATTATGCCGTCACCGCAGTTTGTTGGCCAAAGGAGTTGCTGCAATCCACTTCATCGCAGTGTCTAGTTAACAGTGGACTCTGGAGTTTGACTGACAGAAAAGGGATGAAAAAGCAGTAGACTGCTTAATGGGTGAGTGAAAGAGCACAGGCTAGAGGCTAAAACATGAGCTAAAGGCTAAAACATGGGCTCAAATCAGTTATTCTCCAATTATATGTTCAAACTTGAGAGTCTAAAATGAAGAGCGTAACTGGTGATACATACATTATGTTGCCGTGTAAATCTAGTTAAATGTAATCTTGAACAAAGAACAGTAGTGTTGAAAAAAAGATCAACTTTGAGAAATTCTTCAAAACAAATACACAAGTCATGCCATCACAACAGTTTATTGGCCAGTCGCAGCGATCCACTTCAGAAGGATAGTCCTCACAGTCACTTTAATGTAAAAACATAGAGAGGAACAAGAAGCACTTCAAAGTTTCTGTCCCGGCTTCCCTGTACAACAAACTTAGAGTATTAACAAGGAGGAGAAAGTTTTTGTAGCCTGTAAGGCAAAGCCCTGGGCAGAAAAAGGACTGACTCTTCTCTACTACTTTTTACTGCTCATTAAGCCTAATTGCAGGCAGTGCCAGGTGATGAGGCAGCTCAGATGAGCTTATGAAGAGTTTTATCAAGTCTAATCTAGACTCTGGCTGCAAGAGTAAGAAAGGAAAAACAGAGACGCCGATTGGAGTTGTTGTTTTTTTCACTGGAGCTTCTGATATGGAAACACAAACAGAATTGTAATCTTTGTTTACAAGCAAGTTTCAATTATAAAACTACCAGTAAAATAGTTCTTGTGTTGTATTTTTATAACTGAAGTAGGAGTTTTGCTCTCATTTGTTGAATGTAATATCACTAGAAAACTTTATTCAGCATGAGTCAACATTCATATGTTTAGACTGCAGACTATGGCAGGAATTGTTGAAGTGTAGTATTTGCCAAGCACTGACACTTTCACTGGAGATATCAACATACTTTACAGGACAGTCCAGACAAAAAGCAACATCTTTAAGAAAACGAAAAGCTGCATGAATCAACACTTCACTATTGAAAGATAAAGACTATATTTATACTGTTACCTCGTGTTCCCATCTTCCCTTTTATTCTACCATCATTAAATGTGCATCCTAGTAATGCCAGAGGCTATTTTTGTTTGCATCTTGTAAAAGCAATAGTCGAACATAAAAATGAAATGTGTTACGATAGCCAAGTCGTGAGATGCCAGAGGGCTGAAACGAGCGGCCAGGAATTCATCTTCTTTTTTGAATGTTTCAAGTGTTCCCATTTCATCTGCCTTCGAGGTGAATGTTTAACAGTATGGCAAAGTACAAACACAAACCAGAGGACCCAGTGCACCCTCTGAACATAATGTTGGCGCCATGTAATGAGAAACACAGGCTGGAAATGCAAACGAGATCAACTTGATTGTAAATGAATCGTATTGTATTCACAGATCTGGAGCTGAGACATGTTTGTTGTAGCTCCGCTGTGACACAGAGGAGCGTAAAATTCGACAACAACAACAAGGCACAGCTGGGAGGCTGGGGGATTCCACACTGCCTTTGAAATTAAGGCGATACAACACAGTCAACAATCACTTTGCAACCCCAATCTGTGTGCCAGCCGTGACCCTTTCTCTACAATCTGCTTTCTTATTTTCTCTCCTCTTATCTGAGCTGCAGCCCAAGTAAAAGGAGCATAAAATATTCTTTATGCTTGTTCCAATACTGGCCCAAAGGGGCTGTATTCAGTCAGACTGTGGAGTTTATAGGGCTGTCACAAATCCATAAAGTTGATGGAGAAAACAAAGGGTGATCTGAGCTGCCATGGATTCTTAGAGTGATACTGTCCACATATTTCCTTCTTTATCCCGCCCTCTCATGTGGATACCGACATGTCTTGTTTCAGAGCTCTAAAAATGAAAGTTAAGTGTTTCTACAGACGGGAAAATACATTGTCATGTCTTGTTTGCAGTACATACTTCTGTTTTCCGGGAGTTAATAGCAGAAACAAAACAATTTAATATCATTACAACTCAACTCGAACTTCCCCTGCAGCTTACACTTTTATTTTTCATTTCCAGCCCCTGTAAAGCCCTCTGGGTGTGGAAATGATAGCTTTCTCCCTGATATCCAGCCGAAGCTTTTGACTGTGAAAACACAGCGGTTGTAATTGAGACGGTACCATGAGAGTTGATTGGAGAGGTTAATGTGCTGTCTTCATCTACCCCTATTGTTGCCTTCAGCAAACACCTGAGCTATCATGTAAGTGGAGGCCCATTACGTGGGGTTGGATGGGGATGAACGGACAGCTGCGTCATGCTGCTGATTGCGCGGGCACACGGTGAATACACAGTTGATCATAATTACTGAAGGCTGGAGGAAAAATGACCACTGCGAAAGGCAGATGGGTAACATGCATCAGTGCATCCACACACCTCCCATCTCACACATACTCATTCATAACAGTTCGCTTTGAATTAAATGCTTTAAATGATGTGAGATGAAGTTTAGCTCTCTTTGTTTATGGAACTATGAGCTTCCTGCTCGTCTTTCAGAGGATGTGAGGATGAAGTGATGAGTATTTGGCAGGAAACCACTGTAGCTTGGAAGGGACTGTAAATCTTGAGTCCATTCAGATACTCAAAGAGCATTAAAGCTTTATATCACAGATGTTAATTCTAATACTACATCATGTTAAGTGCTGTACACTGTGTGCATGATTTTCTGGTACAACCCTGGCTTATGAGTATTTCAATTATTATGTTTTCTATTGCAGAATTTAAAGGACCAAGTCTTTGCAGAACAGAGTACATGTGTACATCACCAACTCGAGAACCACAGAGGTAAAAAAGTGGAGGAGATAAAAGGAAACCTGTTAGTCCCTGGTTAAACATTCCCAAGAACCAAGTGGTTCCTGCTGCCCATGGTTTATCTGTGTTTCCACTACAGGTTCAAGATTTCGCCAATGACGTCCAGAGAAAAAAAAAAAATGTAACTGCAATGCATCGCCAAACCAGTAGAGGGCAGTAAGAACGACAACAGAGGATATTCAGCAAAAACGACACCCTAGGACAGTAGTTCCCAACCTTTTTTGCCTTGCAGCTCCCTTAGCCTTTTTGTCACACCATGAGTTCCCCCTCACAGATGCCGGTTGATGGTTTTTCAAAAGTAGAAAACAACACAACTGATTATTAACTAAAAATCAGTTTTCTACGACTTGATTTGAACTCTTAATTATCTAGCATTTTTCTTCTTTTTCACTGAAATTAATCATAAAAATAACTATTTTGCCTTGAAAATAAATCAGTAATATACTGTAAATAAATAAACAGGCAATCAAAATGATCAACTTGCCTTGGTTAAATATAACTCTTGTAACATTTACCATCAAGAAACTAGAGCTCTATTGAAAAACTCCTCTTGAAACAGGCATTTAAACTTTAAAATCTTTTTTTCCTGGCCACTCCTCTGAACCCCCTCCTGAATCTAGAGCAACTGGATATTTCAACCATTTCTTTACATTTACCTGGCTGCAGGTTAGCAGCTGTTTGGATGTTAATGCCACAAGTTATTGTCTCCGAGGGAGAAACTATTTGTAGTCCACATTCCATTTTTTTGATTGGCTTATCTCAGTACTACGAAGTTTGAAATAAATTCTCATACGTTTTCATGTACCCCCTGCAGTGTGCATGTGTACCCCTGGTTGAGAATCACTGCCCTGGGAGACAAAGACGCCAGCATCCTTATATGCAGCATCATAGTTAGCCTGTTAACATGGCATGACACCTGAAAGGAGGAGAGCAGGAAATCTAGAAAGCTGAGGTTTTGACCAGCACAATATAATACCACTGTACTGTCTGAAACATGAAAACGCCAGAGATTGAACAGAGTTGATCACCAATATTCACATCCTTCTTTAACAGCTTTAGATGATCACTGAACCAAATTAGGAGATTATGCAACATAAAACTAAACCAGGATATTCTTGAGGACTTTTTTCTGTGTAACAGGTGTTTCAAACTCAATATTCACTGACATGTTCAGCTGAAGGTCTCCAGTTTACAGGGTCACTCTTTGAACTGTAACACCAGGAGTTGACAGACACAATCACATTTTCAGGCTCAAAAAAGACCATTGTTGGGGAGTTATTAAAACAAGTTAATCACAGGTGGGTGTCATCTTAATGTGCAGGTGCAAGTAAGGGGGAAAAAACACTAAGGCTGATCCACCAATCAGGAACACTCAGCCATGACCCCTAAAGTTCCTGGAAACCTTGTACCTCTCAGGCAAAGCTGTTTTAGAAGTAAACTTGTCATGCAAGAACTAAACTTAGACCCTAGATCCTGCGGTTGAAAACACCTAAAGACTGTTTATCACACAAAGCAAGCGAGGGAACTCAACTGCAAGAATTGTTTACCTTTGCAGAGTGTATGTTGAGTTCTGATGCTTTTCCCCTGTAAAGACCTGTCAGCCCTCAGTCAGCCTGCAAATTCGTACATCTTCATTACCATATCTGAGGTGAAGGAAGCGTTAATGGCCTCTAGCAGCGAGTAACAGCATGTATACTGGGAGCATTGATCTGATTTAAAGGGAGCTGACTCCCTGTCACATTAAAGAAGGGTTAATGCTCCAGGGGACACCTGGGATCAGGAGAGGTGCCCAGGTCAAGGCTCCTTGAGGCGATCCTCGATTAATGGGAGTAAGCAATATGGAGAGTCGACAGATGGGTCCAATTCATCACAGATAAATGTCAGCGTGGATGATTGAGCAGCCTAAAGGAGGAGGGTGGATTGGGGGGGGGTGTCACAGGGTTGCGCTAGGGCACATTAGTATGAATGTCACTCATGTCATTGATAGCATGTCATTGATTCAGCGGAGAAACACGTCAGAGAGGCTGCTCTGTGATTTCTATTGATTGAGACACAAAGTAAACCTGCATCAACACTTAGCTAATGGGGAGTATGTTATTTAGACTCTGCATGCAATGCAAATCTTGAGCTTATATGCATGTGCTGACTTATTTAAAAACACAGAATGGATATAAGGTTCTAGAAATCCACCTTAAAGATTCATGGTGTATCAACATCTTCCAGAAGACCCAAAGATTTTCAGCAGAGATGAAATACAGAATGCATGTATGGAAAGCAATTGTTTTTTTTTTTGTTTTGTTTTTTTTGTTTTTTTTGTTTTAATCAGGTTTTGCATCACATTAAGAAAATTCAAATTTCTCAACACTTCAATTCTGCAGGATGTGATTATTTTTAAATGTCTCACTTATAGTTTTTGACATTTCTTCTCCCCTCACTGGAGTAAGAGTAGAACTCTTAAGGGACATGTTTGCATTTATCTGTTTTTATTTGTTCATTTGTGTATTTGTTTCTTGGCTTTCAAAGAGCACAGGAGCTTTAGAATCTAATGCAGAATTAAAAAGAAACATGTTTCCCTAATCTCAAATTAAGGATTTCCCATTTTTACTGGATCATATTGAGTCTGTGTTCAGATCACAAAGGGATCTCTTGGGAAGATTAAACCCTATTATTCCAAAAAATTGACTAATACTTTGGTTTGTTGATTGATCTGTTGGTGATTGATCTGTTCGAAGAAAAGCTGCCCCACACTGGATCTGAGCTGTACGTCACAGGTTTGCATGGTGATAATCCAGTGGCTGCATCACTTTCATCTGCAAAGCCTGAGTTGAACCTGAAGACACTTTCTTAACCATAAGTCTTGTTTCAAAGTTCAAAGCTGGTACTTTCACTCCCTCAGTCATCCTGTCCACTCTTTATTTCTCTCATCCATCTCTGTCCTTCTCTTCTTCACTGTGTGTGTTTCATTAGTTTATCAGACCTGTCACAGCAGGTAGTTACTCACTGATGGGGCTGATTTTGCTTGAGGATTCTTTAAAACTTGCTCTATTTTTTTTTCCCTTCAAATTAATTAGTCATTAAGTGTGGTCAAACACTTTTGTATCATCATTACAGAGTGATGAAATCAAACCTCATCTATCTCTCAGTTGTCTCTTGATATCAGATGATAACTGGTCAGTTTTCTGCACCATTACATGCTGCATAAACACCAGCAAACTTAACTGCTGACCATGAAAAATGTCCCCATTAGGGGGCGATATGGCAGAAATATGTCTGGATATTTTTGAAGCAGGATCAGGATTTTTTTTCATATTCAAACTTTTTTGTGTCATACATATGTTTGCCCACATTATATAAGTTAGATGATTCACAACAAGGGCTCTAAATTTGTGACATGCTTGGGGTTTTTTTGCCTCTTCTTTTGTATGAGCACAACTCAGGTCACATGAATTTAACTTTTGTTGCTATGGTTATAGCTGTGTTTTATTTAAGGCGGTTTTAAGTATAAGATGTCCATAAAAAATGGTAATAAAAAATATCTGGAGGCGATATAACCCAGTTATGTCCTGAATGAACTAATTAGACTGTGAGAAACAGTGAATGGTGAACGGGACAAGGATTATTATTGAGGATTAACCTCAAATAAAAGGCAGACGGCATGATTTAGATCTGATCACAAATGTGCTGCTTTTCTGCTGCTTTATCACAAAATATGATTCATTTATTGATTTACAGGAGTTTGCAAACGTTGAATAAGGTCTATACCAGAAAAAAAACCTCTGAATCTGGAAATGTTGCTGCCCGGTTATTTCAGTATATGATAAAATCCTGACAACCTTGTGTAAAATGTCACATTTACAGCAAATCTGATTAACAGAATAAAACCATTGTGATACCAACAGAAAATGGAGATGTTAAAAGACAAGAATGATGCCTGAATGGCTGTTAATGTGATAAGGAAAGGGTATTTACCAGGTAAACTTGTTCAACAAGTAACATTTTCTGACCCCATTGGCAAATGTTTTTTTGTTTTTTTCATAGAAGGGGAAATTCAGAGGTCAATTTTGTCTTTTATTGTCTCAAAATTAGATGCTTTTTTGGACCTGTCTAGTGAATATAGCTCATATTAAGTCTGAAAGACAATTTTGCACTGAACAATAAGACATAAGAGGTTGCTTTACTTTCAGTTTTTGCAGTATAGTCATCAAAGAAAATTTAATTTATATACCTGACAAAAAATAAAGCAGCTATCAGTGGGTTATATTTTACATTTGACACATGATGTTTCTCACAAAATTTTAAGTCTGTTTCCTAAAACTTTAGTTTTGAAATAATGGTCACCATGTGGTACAATCCAAAATATCATTTAGCTCTTTCACATGACAATGTACTTTTTTCTTTAAGAAGCTAATACGAGATTAGTAGGACAACGTTTCAATAATTTAGATTTTTGTCTCATTTCTTTTTGATCTGTCAGGAAATCAGTTCCTCGTTCTTAAGTTTTTCAAGAATCAGAATCAGAATCAAATTACTTTATCAATCTCAGGGGGATATCTAGAGTTACTTTGGTTGTTAATATGAAACAGCAGCAGTGAAATAAATAGATAGAGGTAATAAAATAAGCCATTCTAGAAAGTGCCATACATGCAGTAAGTACCATAAGCAATAAGTAAAACAATATTTACATTATACACGTTGTGGTTATGGCGTGATGTTTATTTCTAGAACTGTTATTTGATGTGTAATTTGAGTAAATCTTTGACATGTTTGAAGAAAATGAATTAAAGGTACTTTTTGCAGCATTTGTTCTGAATTAAATAATGAATTAACTTTCAAAAAGGAATCTGGAGATGATCCAAAACCTCAAAGTGCAATATATTCCCAACTTATCTTCCTATTTTTTATCTTTCTTAATCATTTTTTTAATTGTATATTATTTCATTTTAATCATTATTGACCATTTTTACATGCTGCTATTTTAAATAAACCCTAAATACCTTTTGTTGTCCCAAGCAGTTGAAAATTCCATACTGTTTTTCTTTTTCACGCCAGTATTAAATATATTTTTTAAACAGGGTTTTGCAAGAATTCAAAGAAAACGTATCTAAGTGTTTTCCCAAGTCTCTTAGGATAAAAAATTTGTAAATATTTTCTTGATCTACATCTTGCTTCCCTTTAAATTTGCATGCAATCATGATACATGAAGCCGCTCCCAGGTCAAGGTGAGACACCAGCTGTTTGATTTATCCACCCGGGCGTCTGGAGAAGAGGTAACAAAGTTAAAGAGGAAACTACTAATGAAAGCTGAGGAAGACGAGGGCTCTTGGTTCAAGGAAAGAGAGAGCACAAAAAGGCATAAATTAAAACTTTAATTACAGAAACTACTGAACAACACAGGTTCAATTTCATTAATTAATGAACTGGTCCAACGTTGGATCCATGGCACTCAATCACGACTCTGCTTTGCATGCTTTTGTTGGTGATTGTTACCCAAGACTTCCCTCCTAATTAGTTTTCTTGTCTTTGTGAGTAATTATTGTGAGCAGGTTAGAATAAACAGAGCAATAAAGAAGAAAACACTCATCAGTTTTGTTTTGATGTTTTGTCATAGAGTGATGGACACACGGATGAAGAGGAGGCAAAGTTTGGGGTCGTTGGGGGTTTGGATCAGGGATCACAGGGGCTGAAGTCTGAGGAAGTCTGAGGAAGTATTGATCGGTGAGGACAGGTCGGGTTTGGAGCTACTCACAGCAGCTTACCTTTCTATACCTGGGGACTGGAAGCTGTTTTTTTTTCCCCATCAAACAAACACAGCGACACAGAGATGAGCGAGGTGTGCATGCAAAAGAGCGAGAAAGAAAAAGGAGAGAGAAAAGAAAAGAAAACATGAAATTAAAGTCAAAGCGATTAAAACAAGACAGAAAACAAACAAACAAAAGACACAAAAGAAGAAGAAGAGGCAGTATGTGTGCTTTGTGAATCAGTTTAGTTGATACGGCTGAAATGTTTTCTTCGGAAACAATCTGTGAGAAAACTGATTAAAGCTGCATCGGATCCACAAGTAAACAACATATTTGCAGTTTGAGACAAAAACTAAAACTGGTACGAGTTACAAAAGCAGCTTTGGAGTTGGAGAGCTGATTCTGAAGCAGATTGAGATTTGTTCTGCAAATAAAAGAGCTCGAAACTTTCAGATAAATTCACAAAATAAAACAGAGGAAAAAAGGCTTTTACAGCTTCTTAGCACTTTCTGTGTCTCCCACATTTCTATTCCTCTCTCCCACAGCATCCATGACAATTATATGCAAATGTCACATTATACAAACCGGGCGATGACATCATTTAGCAACTTCTTGGACAACCAATAGCTACTTTCCTCACTAAATAGTTGGCAGCACTTGTGAATTGATGGATTGGAGAGCAAACAGCCAAAATGCAATAGAGCAGGATGGACACAAATCTGGTGTAATCCCAATTTAACACGTTCACTTTGATGAAATCTGGCATACAAGTCAAAAAAGTCATAGCATGTTGCTTCCCTGCTTGTCTTGTGCAGATAGAAATAAAAACAGTTGCGAAATCTTAATCAGTTTTTCAATATAGTGTATGCTGTCATACTTTAAAAACCAGGGGTGGAAGTAATTGATTACAAATACTCAGATTACTGTAATTAAGTAGTTTTTTGGGGTACTTGTACTTTTATGAGTAGACTTTTAAGTCTGCACTTTTACTTGTACCTAAGTAATCACTATGCCATGTAATCTACTTAGTTACTTTTAAAATCATAGTTGAGTACTGAGTACAATTTTCATGAATATCTAGACATTTTATCTGCATTTTTGTAGCCAGTAAGGTGATTTGATAGCAAACGAGCCAATGAAAACCAGGACATATGGATGAAAAACAAAACAAAAACATGTTAATTATTGATCCCTTATTGATTTTGTGTTAAGAATTTAACCAGTTAAAAATGTATTCATGGATATTCTATCTAATGAGGACTTAAAAACTTAAAATGAGAAAAAGAAAGACAAAAAAAACAACCAATGAAAATGAGCGAAAAACACTTGATTTCTATCTTATCAGTTATTAATGATAATTTATTGTTAGTGTTTTAACTATTGGTAAAGCAAAACACAAAATTTAGAGCCCTATCTGGAGAGGTGACAGTGACATCACCAGTTAAAAGTAACTAATAATCTGAGTAGTTTTTTTAACCAATACTCTGTACTTTTACTCGAGTATTTTTCTAACGCCGGTACTTTTACTTGTGACTGAGTAATATTTTAGCAATGTAACAGTACTTTTACATGAGTACAGATTTTCAGTACTCGTTCCACCACTGCTAAAAACTGAATCAGCTGTTTCCCTCTGAGTCGTTGCACAAAGCCAAACAAATCTTTACTCGATTATTGCACCTCATTTCATCTTCTAGGAAAAACAAAAAGCAAGATCTATAAACTGCTGGACCATTTCTTTAAAGCTGATGATGCAAAAACTCAACAAAACACAGTCGAAACAAAAGGCACAGAGAGAAACAGGCTCAGTCTCTGTCCTGACAGCAGCAAAACAAACCGTGAAGATATGAATCACAATTGATTTCTGCTGCTTCTCACTTCATCCTTTGTGAACAGCTTTTTGGGAAAGGCTGTAAGACATTTCATCAATATTAAGAGCCCAAATGTGATCATTTGTCAAATTTGCTTTCATTGGCGATAATGCAGCGAGTACAAATGAAGACAAGTTGTTGTTTAAAGCCTCTTTTTGTGTGTGCAGAAAGCAGTGACATGTAAACAGATAAAAACACGGTTAATGAACACAAAGCGTAAAAGCATCTCACGGATACAGATTCAGGCAGCGTGTGTGTGTGTATGTGTGTGTGTGTGTGTGTGATTAGTGTGCGTTCTCCCACAAGCGTGTGTGGGCGCAGTGAATGAGAGGGCAGTCTGCAGAAGAAGGAAGAGAATGAAAGATTGCAGTGGAGTGTTAAGGTAGGTTGTAGTGTAGGCGGTTCTGAATAAACAGGTCTTGGATCTGCAATTGAATAGTGAGACGGCGTCTGATTCACTCATGAGGGCAATTTCTGTGAAGGGAGGCGCAGCCTTGAAAGAGACTCCACATCTCGCTATTTCCTTTCATGTGTGTGGGCTGACAGGAGGGACATGATGAGATGCTCCTATAGAAAAAGTGAATCCACATTGTATCAATGCGTAAGGTCAGCTCACAGCCTCGTAAAGCTCTGATACGTGAAGGCAAACGCTAAAATCTTTAACAGAATATCTGAAAGGGTGTAACAGTTTATCACCCTATCACAAGAGATTTTTTTTTTTTTTTTACAGAAACTTAATAGCAGACAAAGTGATGTGTCTGAAATATCATCTTTTAAGAATTTCACCTCAGTATTATCATGGCATACGATGATCATGATCACAACATTATCAGTTGATTTTCTTTAAAAATTTAGAAATGGAAAACTTAATTCTGAGAAAACACGAAGAACATGCACAGAGAAAGGTGCTAGGGACAGGAGGATATATAATCCTTCAACCCAGCTCTGGGTCTCTCCCTGGGGTCTCTGTGGTTGGACATATACCTGAAACACCTCCAGCAAGAGAGACAATGCTTAGCTAAAACTACAACATCATATCACCTGTCTGATTCAGGTGGATTAGAATTTTGTACTTAAGGTTGTTATTTTTTATCTTTATTTATTGGAAAGTGCTCCCTTTCATGGTTCATGGACACCTAATGAAATAATTTTCAAAGTAATACCTCAAAGCTAGAAAAACAACACAAGTTCTTGAAAATAATCAGAGTAAGCCTCTAAATCAGCTGATTTCCTGATTTTTTGCTCGATTTCAAAGAGGTATAATGAATTTATTTGTAGGTTTTCTGGCTTTTCAAAAAATAAGTGTTCATCTGTACAGTGATGGTCCCATTCAGAGTCTAACAGCTCTAAAGAGGGACATGATTTGAGATGCTGCCAAATGCTGCTGCCAAGTCAAGTTCTCACTGAAATGAACTTTGTTTGCCAAAAAATTACCCTTTAAAAGACATTTTAACAGATTTGACCTCAATAAAAAAAAAGGTCACCTAGCCCTTTGGAAAAAATAATTTCTAAAATTTGTCCAGTTATGACAGAAAATGAGAGTAATGTCAGTTTGAACAGCCACAGTTGAAGGTGGATTGAAATTTCTTTGGAAGCAGCAGATAAGGTATCATCAAAACAGGAAAAAGCAGATCACTCCATCCATCCTCTCAAATATGTTGCAATGTGCAAAGTACACAGGCTGCAGAGTTTAGAAAACTTGGATAGCAACGCTGAGACAAAGCCAACTGTGAAGGAAGCAAATGGCCCTTATTTGGCCGCAGAAGCATCTCCAAAAACCCGTGAACTGTTCAGAACAGCCGGATTATTCATCTTCAAATTCTGTTGCATGAAACAAACTTGGGCCAAACTTAATGCCCTTGGAAAAAAATCTGTTTATCAAGGTGATGCTGTTTGTGAGACAAGGCCAAAACCCTCTCCACTGAAAACATAGTTAAAAGCGCAAAGCAACATTTCAAAATGTTGCGGAATATTTTCAAGCATTGATGCCTGAGCAGAATTATTGACCAGACAGTCTCGATCACCAACTAAGTCAGAGAGGCAGCTGATGGTGAGGACAATAAAGAGGTAAATACCTGAACACAAGGTGATGTGAAATAGACCTCAGACCTGGTAGCAGATAAGAAAACTAATCAAAGAAGTCAGTTGTGAGTGGAACCATTTAAGAGCGTTGAATTAGAAACCGACAAAGCGTTGTTGCTCCTTCAGTGTGCTGCGTCTGAGATTGACAGGGCACCAGTCAGAGGTTGGCGGGTTGTTTCTGTTCGAATTCAGAGCGAGTGAGCAACAATATTTCCTTACAGGGAGAGGTGTAGAGTTCTAAACAAGGCTGTATTTACAGCTCTTCACGCGCTGAAAAACCACAACATTTGTGGAGGAGTGGGGGCTGCATCTCTGTACAGACAGGCCTCCTGCAGAGAGAGTACTTCTGGGTAATTTCATGGTTGTGTGATGAAGTGGTGAGGCATAAATAGCAGTGAGGTGACCTGCAGTGGAAATCAATGACAGGATATCTGGTTTGGGTTGGTTTTCATCGCGCTGTGATGTTTTTTGTCTTGCAGAGTTGAGAATGAATGTTGTTTTTGTATCTCTGCGTTGGGTGAGCTTGAAATTGTAACAGCTGACGCGTCTTTGTGCAACTGCACCATCTTTCAAAGAGAACAAACGAGCCAACGGTCTCATAAAAGCAACAGAAATGCTTTTATTGTCAAAGCGCCTGAATGGACTCTGTGAGCCACAATGTTAGATAAATGGCTTCTGTAATTTCACTCCAGTTAACTTGTTATGGTTTATAAACACAGTCTGGATGAATCAGACTTTTCCTGTCATGTCAAATGTATTAAAAATGCACAGCAAAACACTTTATGGGCTTATCTCAGAAACAATAATAAATAAAGTGACTGGTAGCTGTCAGGTACGACAGAGAATTCTTAAGAATCATCTTTTTTTTTGCTCCATATAATACTACGAGATTAAAGTCAAAATTAATAATTTAACTACAAGATTGAAGTCGAATTTAATCATTTTACATAGAAATTAAAGTAGAAAGTAACTATTTTACTACAGGAATAAAGTCGAGATTAATCATTTTACTTTGAGAATAAAGTGGAAATTAATCATTTTACTACCGGAATTAAGTGGAGATCAATTATTTTACTACAAGAATAAAGTCGAGATTAATTATTTTACTGAGAGAATAGATTTGAAATTAATCATTTTACTACGAGATTAAAGTCGAAGCAAAGTCGTATTGGAAGTAGGTAAGGAAATATGATAATCTGATGCTGATGTGCTAAAAGTTGAAGTATCTCCTTGTTTGTAAAACCCAAGTTAAAGTTCAATCTGACGACATGCTCTGTGGTCCTCATTTCCTCCAGCTCGTAAACTGTCCTCAATTATATTTAGACTTTATTCTCGTAGTAAATTACGTCATTATTTTCAACTTTAAACTCGTAGTAAAATATGAAGTAAAAAAAAAAATTCTTATGTGGCCCTAATACTCCGTCGTAGTCAGGCAACTTACAAATTAACAGTTTTCTAACAGAAAGTTATCACAACTCTTTGCAACTTCAACTATCATAAATACAGCTTCATAGCAGTCTCACCTTATGTTATCCTGGCATGATTGTTAAAGTAAGAGGTAGTAGAAACTCAAAAACATCACATACTGATGGAAATGATTAATTAATGCGATAAAACTTAGATGCAGCCCCTTCAAAGCTCATTATTCAAAATACAGGTACCACAAAGGTTGCCACAAGGATGCATGCTGTTCTGTAACATGTGATATGTGCTGCACAAGACATATATTTGATTAAATAGGCACATAAAAGTAGATTTATAAGAGTTATGTCAAAAGAAGACATCCGATGCAGCAGAACCATAAATAGATTTGCGAATTGTGTCTCTGGATACAACAATACACTGGTTTTAAGGGAGTTGCAGGGGATTGAAGAGGGACTTTGTATAAAATAATAGCATATGAAAACCTGAGAGAGAAGTATCAGAGAGAGAGAGAGAGAGACAGCAGTGTGATGTTTTGTCAGTGAATCAGGCAGAAAAACCATAATACTTCATTTTCCTCTCTCCCTTCATTTTCCATACCTTTATAGTCCTGCACCTTTCTATATTCTATGGCCTTTGCTTGAAAAACTTTAAATGAATCACATCCAGGGCTTTGGTTAATCCCGGCAGGATGGTTTTCATCGTGAAGCATGTTCATTTAGTGTTGAAAGTTGCACTAGCTTTAGCTCAGCGTGAAACAAATTGCAGCTCTGTACTTGGTCAGAATAAAAATAGTTGATGTATGTCACGAGGAAAAAAAACACACACACAGGTAGTGAGTCACCAAAGGATTGCTTCGCTTTTGAGAGGAAATTTAAAGACAAGCAAACGAAGTCATCTAGTTCACGAGGCACGTGCCAAAAGTTAAACGTTCCACATAGATTACAGTGCTGCTGAGTGTTTTTGCATCCATTTGAAATCGCCATTATACATGCATTAAAAGCAAAAAAATGGCCTTTTTTATTCAAATGAGTCTCAGGGGGAATAACAAATTCACTTACACCCGCGCAGTGTTAGTGAAATATTTACCCTCTGCTGAAAGCAAAACAACAATTCCACTTCTGAGTAAGCGAGACACAACATATCTGGATATAAAATCTGTAAATATGACTTTTACTTTCTAATCTTGATAATAATCAGGGGTTAAAATAATAATCTGAAGACTTCCCTTTTGCAATCTCGCTTCAGGAAGTGAGCTAGACATAAACTGCCACATCTTTTATGCATCGACTCCTGAGTGAAATGGTAAAGACTTCCTCTCTCCATGCAGCTCATCATACACATGGATGGATGTCATTAGAGCAATTTGCTTCATGAATTAGGCCTAAAGATGGAGCAGATAGCTGGGACAAATGATGCAGGATTCTTGGTGCTTTTAACAGACATAATCCATTCTTGGTGAATTTTCTCCACAATCTCTGTGGAACTGGAGAAGGCTTCGCTGTCATAAATCTATCAGCATGTTCATCCATCAACAATCCATAATTCTGTTATATTAGCTTGTAATGAATCACTTGGTGTTGTCCTTGTAGCAATCACAACTAGAATCCGATGGAGTCCACTCCGATCACTTTGCATCAGTGTAAAATAAAATTTTAGTAAACTGATGTAAGTGGATCTAACATCAAACAAGGTTTGAAAAGTTGTCATCAGTTACTCCATCTGGACATTGTACAGTAACACATTCATTTTCTGTACTATGAGAAAAGCACACCCCTAGGTTGTTGGAGTGATATGGTCTGCGAACAGGGAAGGAAAAATGTACTCATTGGTTTTTTGTGAAACTACAGTGTTTTACTACAAAACCAGGCAATTAACTTTTTCTTACCCCATTGAATTTTTTTCTGCCTGTTACCAGCAATTCATTCATGGTTTTTGTCTTTAAATAACCTGAGATAAGACATTTCTGTGGGCTGGTCAAGTGAATGTATCAAAAAATAAATAAAATAATCAAAAAAATCTTTTTGGGCTTAACTTGACCCACATTCAATTGACCAGCCTACAGAAAATGTCTTTGAATTGCTTGTAAAAGGTAGAAAAATATCCAATGGGATAAGAAACAAGTGTAAGAATCTCTTTTTAAAAAGTATACTATAGTAATTCATTGTATAAAAAAACTAGGCAATCAATTTTTCTTGCCCCATTGGATATTTTCTACCTGTTACAAGCAATTCAGTCATGGTTTTAGTCTTTAAATAACCTGAAATAAGACATTTCTTTGGGCTGGTCAATTGGATGTGGGTCATATTAAGTCTAAAAAGACTTTTTTTTTTTTTTAACAAAACATTAAGCACAAACACTTACTTAGATTTACGTTTTAGCAGTGTAAGTATTCTAACGCTCTATGCTAAGCTTTCCCATATTCATAACATGGATATAAAGTAATAATGCTGATGTTTACACAAAAGGTGCAGATTTTCAAACCTCTATGTTCATGTCATTAATCCCTCAATCTGTCTGTAAACTCTTCAAAACAGTTTGTTCTAAAAATAGCAGAGATCTTCACAAAATGTTTTCATAAAGTTGTCCGTGGCTACACCTTCAATGGGTCATTAGGGGACTGGCCAATCAGAGGGAAGGGGTTTGTTTTGTGGTGCAGGGAGCTTTTAAGAGAAAGCAGCTACAATAAAACATGTGAAAATGAACTTGAAATCATGTTTTTTCTAAAACAGAGAGAAAACTTTTTTTCCCTTTCTTTTTACTGAGCTCTTACTCATGTTAAGCTATAGGGCACAGAACCAGAGGGACGGAACAAAGACTATAAAAAGAACAATATCCCTCTTTAATGCACCTGAGTAAATTTATTACTTTTTATAGAAAAAGATGAAATATGAAGTCAAAATAAGATTGTAATGCTGAGGAAATTTTTGTCAAAAGGAACTGTTTGTGGATTTGCATATTTCTTTTCATTTTGTTTAAAAATTACATTTAGTCTCATATCATTATGACTTGGTTAACTGGTCTATAAGAGGAATAAAACAGACTGTGATGACCAGGGATGGGGACATAAGGGACTTGTACTCATTTTTGGGAGTCAAATTTTGTGCCTTTCCATTAGCTCTCAGTGAATTTAAGTCTAATATTAACACAGAGTGCAGAGAGTCTGAAGAGGATCTGAATTTCGATCTGTATCGGCATGTTGATGATAAAAATGACTCACCATTGTCAGCACTGAAGTGAAACATTCAGTTTAATTAATTATTGGCGCTTTATTACATTGAAGCTCTGCCATCATATTTTCAGCTCTCCTCTCTCATTTTCTCTTCTCTCTGGAGGATGAGGAGGCTGTTAAGTGAGATCTTGGCAGCAGAGACCGCAGCTTTAATAGTTGTCTTTAATATTGTGTCTATTCACAGCTGAGCCGCTACGATATGTCTTCTTTGGATGAGTTTCAGCTGGAAATCTAGTGTGTTAGATAAACTCACAGAGAAAGTAAACCTCTCCAGGAAAAGACATTCCTGCAGTGATATCAGGAAACATCCCCACTTGATGTAAAACGTCTTGAATTAGAGCCGTGAGTCGTTTATACAATTCACTAAAAATCATCTGGAGCAACTATGTTCTTCAACTGAACTCCTTTATAAAACCTTGAGTCATGACCAACCCACACATCCTGACTGCTGCAGCCAAAGGAAGTGCTGCTAGCCCAGAGCTAAATCCATCTATCCATTTCTACATGCATGCTCCCCAGTTTAAATCAATTAAAGTCTTTTTTCCAAGGAGCTGAACTGGCTTATTCCCATGATGTGAACTATTTCAATGGAGCGGGTTGTATTCACTTAGCACAGAGACTGGACTTACTGGGTATTAGCTGTGAGTAAGACTTAATATCTCAATCTGACAAGAATTAATGGGCACCAATCAGATGTAAGACTAGTGTCAGCTCGTCAGGTTGACTTCATTTCAAGACCCACGGTTCTGTCAAGCAAGACTGATTGCGTTGATTGATTGACGCTCTATTCGGGTGAAAATGTGGAATTTAAAAGTACCTTTTCTCAACTGATTACCGTTATTACAGACAGGAGACTATGAAAAGGCTATAATCAGTCATGGAGTGAGACAGAAGTGCTTTACTGAAGCTGTGTAGGAATGACCATCACTTTTTGAGGGGTTTTTCACTCCTTTGGAGGAAGATAAAGGATCATCTTTTTGACCATTAATGTGTAAGCCAAACTAGAATTTGAGTCAAATGAAAAATTTCATCAAAAACAGAAGCATCTGCAGACTCATGAATCTATTTTGATGTGTAAAAAAACATTTACTGAAAAGGTTTTATTCAAGGGCTGTTAAAACATCAAATTTTAAAATGACTCCACACTTAACATCCCCATAAACTCAGGGTTTTTATGTTTTGAACATCACTGATTGTACACGGGTGGAAATAGCTCTCTTGGTATCTTTAATAAGAGGGCAGGAGGGAGACGTGAAAATGCAGAGGTGATGACTGGCAGCTTAATTGAAGGGCAATCACACAGGCAGCTTTTTTTGTCTGTATTGTGCTGGGCGAGTGAATGAAGACGCAATGACAGGCCTTGGACACCTCCAAATGTTTTAAAATTTTAGAGTCTTTTTTTTGTCTCTGAGGTGTAGTTATGCTTTCAGGGCCAAAATCTATTTTACCATAAAATGATTCACAAATCCTACACTGGTACAAAGCCAAATGTTAACACATTTTTGGAGAATTATACTTTTGTCTTTTACTGTTTTTAGCGAATTCAGCTCATTTCTGGAACACAGTATCCTCTCAATGCTCTCATAAAAGTTCCCTTTTAGATACAGAAAAACAGTGCAATCAATCAAGCAAACAGAAAAAACCTTCAGTGGGGGCTTTCCCGGTGAGCAGAAGATTTGCTCACCAGGAAACTCCCATTGAAGGGTTTATTTAATAGAGTGACATTTCAAGCCAACACGCTCTTTCTCAGACTTTCAAGGGAGACTTGTCCAACCATGACCCTGTCACAAGCTCAGTGGTTTTCTTTCTTTCCATATCTCATAGTTGGTACTGACCCTCATAGAACAGGATCATCCCACAAGAGCTGCAGTTTTTAGAGAAGCTCTGACCCGGTCGTCTAACCATCAATATTTGGAGGAAGTTGCTCTTTTCCTTACACTCCCAGAAGCAAAATAGCAAAATCGCCAACATCCAAATTTGATATTTTCACTTTGGCAACAGACTTGATTAAAAGTTGTTTCCACAGAATTTAAATGTTTCAGCGCATGAATCCAAGTCACTGCATTGCATCATTCCACAACAGTCAGAGACTGACTCATCACAGGATTGTGCAGCTTTTGCACCAGCTAAAGTTTTGCAAATGAATCAGAAAGATGCCATCTAATTAACAAAGCATGAGCACAGAAATTATACTCCACAAACTTTTCTTTCTTTCTTTTTTTTTTTCTTAATAGCAAACATTTAAAGGAGCAGTTTTGCATTTGTGTAGAGCAGAACAGGCCCTTCACAATTTCACTAAGCTTCATCAAAAATGCCTTCCTATTTTTTTATTCATTGCACACATTAAATTGCACGAAGATATGATGATAGATAAAAGTAAGAAGGGTGTGATAAAAGAGGTAAAGAAGCCACCGGGGCTCACACACAAGGGCCTCGCCTCCCTTAAAAAGCACAATTACAATCAGTACACAAGAAAAACAATAAACACACACTATCTATGCAATAATAACAATAATAACGGCCCTTTGCAGTTGGAATGACACATTTACCACCTGCCCAAAGTGACAGTTTTAACCCTGAATTAGCAGTGGCCCATTTTTACAAAAAGTCTATAAAAGTATGTTGACATTGCTATAATTTGGATGAGGATCAGGTAAAAAAGAAAACTGCAACAGGACCGCAGAACTTCTGGGGTGTTTCTGCACTTATATTTCCAATCAGACTTAAACCAGAGCGTCATTATATTATATACAATATTTCTTTGACCTCAATCAGACTCTGACAATTACCAAACCTCTAATATAAACATGAGTCTTAAGGAAGACGGCTGCATAAATCAGTGTTTTAGAGTAACAAAGAAGTCAAGCAAATTATTCATGTCGGTGCTGATTGATTGGTCCAATATCCGCTGATGCACTTTTTAATGTATTATTTCCCCAACCTCAAATTAGAAACCAGCACATAAAAGAAGTGTTTCACAGGCTCTGTTTAATGAAATTCAGGGGTGGTTTGTATGTCTTATTACCAACAAATTGTTGAATAGAGCTGTTGAAAAGGAATCGTGTTTGGGAAAACAAAATACCACAAAAAGGAACAAAGTGATAGATTACAGAAAAAGAAGAAAGAGGCAATCTTTTCTCTAAAAATGAGTTCTTTAGTTTGAAGCCAAAGGACATAATTAAACACTTATTAATGGATTAAGTAGTCATGAAGGTTAATGGTTCATTGGACTAAACTAGTGTTAGGCTCATCACAGTAATAGTTTGTGGCATCTCATTGAGTTTAAAGCTCCTATGATAAATTTTTGGGATGTTGCTAAGCACACTGAAATCAAAATTGATGATTCTTTATGACACCAAAAATAAAAATCAGACTATAAATTCTGTAATTCTTAGATTCATATGACTGTTCAAGGCTGAATCAGGAAATATCACTTTGACCACAAGGGGGCGCTAAACCTCACACACACTAAAGTTCCTTACAGGAGCATTAAATTGATCCTTGCATACAGTATATATCTAACCTTTACTTTTGTCTTTTTTTAAATTCTTTTTTCAGACTCATAATCAGTTCTTTAAGTATTTTGTTTTCTAAGTTTTGCTATCTTTGACTTTTAAAACCATAACAAAAAGCCTTTACTGAATTTTTGGTTTGGTTTTTCAACCCACCATGCATATATTCCAATGTTTCTCAGGCTCTTTTCAGTCATAAATAGTGCAATTACATTGTCAGTATTTCACAGAGGAGCAGTAAGTGCTGCATAAAAAACAATAATGATAAAACATGCATCTGTCCTCCCCTAAAACTTTCCAGAATTTAGTGTTTAACAGTCTCCAAGTCTTCAACATTTAATGACAGAGACGTTTAATTGATGCTCTCTGAGTTACAGCTGCTACAGAGGCTACTGCAGCATTGGCAGGAGGAGCAATAAGAAAAATCAATAGTGAGAAAGACCGATAAGGAATTTAGCAAACAAATTAAATCAGAGGAATTGGTATATCCAGAACCTGACAGAGAAAAATCATCCCTGGTTGGTTGGGCAGCAGCCAAAGAGCAGGAGCAGAGCCTTATAGGAAATAACCACCGTAAATCAAGATGGCCTGATGCCCACTCTGCTGTCCAACACTCTGCCAAGACCGGCTCCTCTGATGCCCGTTTTCTTCAATGTGAGCCATTCAGGCAGACAGAGGAGAAGAACTACAGCAGCTGGCAGCGGCCGTGGCTGTCCGAGGGAACGCTTCATCAAAACAAACTCATGAGGCCAAATCAAAGAGGGCATCACCTACAGAATCGTATATTCAATGAAAATTTGCTTTGAATAAAACTCTAGTTATGATTCAGTTATTGTATTCCACCTCCAATATGCTGTTGTTAAGTTGATTATTTACTTTTCGTGATGAATCAATGTTACTTTGGTTCCCCTGAGGAGGCCTGGGGAGAGTATTGATTTAACAGCATCATTACTCTCCTCTAATCCTGGGGAGCTCTTGATTTAAGGGAAGGTTTCCCTCTGAGGCGTCACTGATCCAAACAGATATATAAATGATATTGGCAATTAAATAAGGAAGCTGTATTTAAAAGTAAATATGAGTATTATTGCTTACTTTGGGCTATGATGACTTTTTGCAGGGTTAAAGTGAAATCAGTTTCTGTTTTCGTATAAAAATGTGATTAAATATTCATACGCAACAGGCTGAATTATCCTTTGTCTTGAAAATCATATCTCAGAAATCAAACTGGTTTAAATTGTGAGAGTAATCTTCAGATTAGACTGCACATTTCTTTCAGTGGCTGATCCAAAAACCAACAGGATTTTGGCGAAATCAACACAGGATTTACCCAATTTATGACATCACTGGTTGGTAAATCTCCCAAAATCTACATACCTGTGATTGAAAGCAGAAAAACATGACTTTCTCATGCTACAATTTCACAGAATACTCGGTTCTGGAATTTTTGGATCCTCAAGTGTTTGGTTCTGGTATGTTTGGTTCTAGAGAAAGTGGTTCTTGGGTGTTTAGAGTCTCAAATGTTTAATTCTGAAATGACTGGTTCTGGGAACACTGGTTCTTGAATACTTGAATTCTCAAATGTTTGGTTCTGGAAAATTTGGCTCTGGAAAGTTTGAATCCTCAAATACTTGGATCTAGGGAAATTGGTTCAAGGATGTTTGGATTCTCAAATGTTTCGGCTCTAAAATTTTTGGCTACTGGAAAATTTGGCTCTGGAATATTTGGATTCTTGAATATTTGGTTCTGTAATGTTTTGATTCTCAAATGTTTGGTTCTAGGAAAACTGGTTCTTGAATGTTTTGATCCTCAAGTGTTTGGTTCTGGAGTGCTTGGATTCCTAAATGTTAGGTTCAAGGAAAATTGGTTCTTGAAAGTTTGGATCCTCAAATACTTGGTTCTACGATGTTTTGATTCTCAAATAATTCGTTCTAGGAAAATTGGTTCTTGAATGTTTGATTCTCAAAAACTTGGTTCTGGAATATTTTGATCCTTAAATGTTTGGTCCTAGAATGTTTGGATTCCTAAATGTTTGGTTCTAGGAAAATTTGTTTGATTAGAAAATCAAAACATTCCAGAACCAAGTATTTAAGGATCCAAATACTTGGTTCTTGGATGTTTTGATCCTCAAATGTTTGGTTCTGGAATGTTTGGATTCCTAAATGTTTGGTGTTTGAATGTTTGGATTCTCAAATCTTTGGTTCTGAAATGTTTGGCTTCTTTTATGCTGGTTTTACTATTGTGAACAGTTGCAAAATGGCTAAATCCAGTTCCAGTATTTGAGTCAAAAAAAATGTCTGTGAAGTAGCCAAATTTGAAATTGCTGAATATCTTGCCAATGCTGAATTCTGTTGGCAGGCTGTGACTTTGTTCAAAGAAACATCTTGTGAAGAACCTTTTGCTTTTATATCCTGTGTCCACTTAGACTGAAGTGAAACGAGACGATCTGCCCTGTGAAAGGTTTTTTTCTTTTATCTGCAGCTATCCTGGCCCCCACCCTCTGACTATGGGGTCTCACCTCTGTCACTGAGCAACTCAGCTGACATTACATTTGACATGAAACTTAATCACGTTGCAAAGACGATTCAAGGTCGAATATCTTTTTCTGTTAATCACCTGTTTCCCCAAACTAATTTAACCCGATAACTAATGTTAGCCGTCTCACTCGGATTGGCACACAGAAAATCTTGACATATGTTGGGCAATGAAGGATGCACAAATATATCCTTTGTGGCCGGAGAAAAGTAGGACATATTTGTCGGTCATATTTGAAGGAGCTTTCGAAATGGGACAACCTTTGATGCTCTGATGGTCTTCACGGGTGCAGCAAAGAATTGGGACACATCTTCAAAAAACAGTACACTTACCCTGAGATTTTAGCTCGACATGAAACACTGGCTGCTTAGCATCCTCTGCTGCTTTGGGGGTTTGGTTTCCTGAGTAGCCAAACTTATTTTAACACTTAAATGTGGGAACAGATCAGAATGACATGTGGAGGGAAATCTTTATAACCTAAGCTTTGGGATACGAGGCCCTTTAAATGTTCGATATAATTTATTTTATAGCTTTCAAAGATGTAAATATCTCTCTCTCACACAGGAGGATGTGTTAAGTTTCTGCTGCATAAACTTTTTGCCAAATACAATACGTGTAGGCTGACAAAAAGAGAAAGCTTTTTCATAACATTTGGGGTTTTTTTAATCAATAATTTCATTTTATTGTAAAGAAGGAAAAAAACTGTTTGTACTAGTTGGAGTCTGATGCAACAGATATGTGGAAAATGTAGAATTAGTATTGAAGGTCTGATGCTTCATAGATGTTCTTGAACTGCAGGTTTCTCTTGTCAAATCCAAATGATACAAAATGTTCTTCCAGTAACCCATTCAGAGGCAGAAAATTAACGTCACCATTACCGTCATCAAGGAGGCTTACCTTGGCTTTGTTAATGGTGCAGTGCAGTGCATTGTTCTCCTGGTCGTACTGCAGGCTGAACTCCAAGGTCCCCAACGTAGCTGTGAAGACAGAGAACAAAGACAGATGGAAATAAGTGGCCAGAAAGAAAATCTTTACTGTAAACCAACATCATCGCCTGGGAGGAAAGGAAGCCATATGCGTCTGCTGTCATTGTTTGAAAGACCTGATGGGAAATCTAACAGCAGTATTGGCGGTGATGCTGAGTAACAGCTACACCGCACGATATTGGTGCAGTGAGGATTGAGTATTTCGTTTTATCTGTTTTCTGTGTCTCAGTCTGACTTGATTTAACAGAAAGCATTAGTAACAGAGAAAACAATCTGGCGACGTCTTGATTACTTTGTTTCAGATCACATTTCACTTTGACTCAAATGAACGAATCAAAGCGTCTTAGAGTCAAAGCCACCAGCAGCATAACAGGTGTATTAATGATCAAAGATTTTTATTTGATGTCTTCTTTGTGTGAAAAAGGCACAGATTTCAACAAAGCTGCCAAGACGTGAAGGCAGGGCTTGGCTCTGGAGGGGGTGGTGGTGTTTTCCTTGCGTGTTGCTCGGGTGGTTTGGTGGATTATAGTCTGATCTCTTCTGACAAGACAGGATACTCCCGAGCTCACCGACAATTTAAAGGAGGAGGAATTTTCAGATGATAAGTGGTCAGTTTTATTGAGTGCTACCTGCTGCGTAAACATCAGCACGTAACTCTGAATATTTTACTGATTTTTTTTAAGGAGGGAGGGGGAATCTTAAACAACCAAAAAGGAGTAACTTGTGACAATAATTAACTGCTTTACATGCCAGTGTCACCACGTGTAACACAGTTCCTGATACAAGCTCTCGTAATATCGCACAGTGACTACTGCAGCTGACTCACAGGATACATATTTTAAACCCTAACTACAAGAAAAATAAATGAATAAAAAACTATGATGGCTGACTAAGGAGCCCCCAACAAAAAAGATTGGAAAGAAAATGGAAAATTGAACTTTTTCGTTGAATTTTTTTGCAACAGAGAATGTGCATGACAGCGGGATGACAGATTGTTTTTTTTTTTGTTTTTTTTTAACTGTTCATCAGTGTGACGGCTTGTGGGAAGAAACTGTTCATGTGTCTGGATGTCCTAGCGTACAGTGCTCTGTAACGGCAGCCAGAGGGGACGAGTTTAAACAGAAAGTGTCCGGGGTGTGAAGGGTCTGCAGAGATGTTTCCAGCTCGCTTCCTGGTCCTGGACCTGTACAGGTCCTGGATGGAGGGTAGGCTGGCTCCAATGATCTTTTCTGCAGACCTGACTGATCGTTCAATATTTATGTTACTGTCTTTGTGTATTTGTCTTCTGTGTTGCTCATGTTCAGTGTTCTGGTGCTAACCCCAACTTGATATGACTGTCTTTGGAAACGAATTTCCCTTTTTATGGACAATAAAGAATTATTATCTATTTATCTGTTATCATTGTGCTGTTTTACTTGATGTTTCTTTCCTCTGCGAAGCATCTTTGAATGTTCAGAAAAGCGTTTTATGAATAAAATGTATTATTACTATTATGATTATTATTATTGTAATTATTATAATCAACCTATGCAGGGGTTCCCAAACTTTTTCTGCCCGAGACCCAAAACAGAAATTTGGTATCCCCCTGGGACCCGAACTCAACCTTCCTTTGCATCTGACCATTTACAATCCTCTGCACCTGAACAAACACACACACACACACACACACACATAGCATCTCACGCACGCGCGCACACACAAACAAACACACACATACACACACAAACACACGCACGCGCACACACACACTAACACACACACACACACACACACACACAGCATCTCACACACACGCACGCGCACACACACACAAACTGGCTTATTAGCCCGCTCGCGCTGTGGGCTAATTAGCCGTTAGCTGGAGTTTTCAGATTTCAGTGTGACGAACTCACAAAACAAACTTTTTAAATGAAACACACACACAAACACAACCTGAAATTTAAGTTACTCACTTTTCTGCTGTCAAACACTTATTCCTGAATGAATCTTCTTAAAAACTCCTCTTGTCTCCTTTATATTGAGGCTGCCTGGTTTGAAGATAACTGTCCAATTTATCAAACTTCATACTCTCAATACTGAGCATCTGGGCACATAAAATACATCGAGGTCCGTCCTCTCAATTTCTAATGGCTTTTGTAAAGCCAACTTTAATAAAATCTTCTTTTAGTGAACGTTTGGACATCACGAATGCCGCCATTGGGAGAGGGAAACTCTCCGCTCGTGCATTAGTTTTCCTCCGGTCAGCCGGAGGGCACGCGCTAACAGTAACGGTCACAGCGGTGGCACGTGACAGAGAAAGAGAGAGAGAGAGATGCACCTGAGACAAACACTGTACAACCCAATGAATGTTCACTGATTCTCTGAGTTTGGGAAATTAGTTTACAAATGTGTTACACATTTTACTCCACCAAAGGCGACCCAATCAAAATCAGTCCGCGACCCATAGCTTGGGAAACGCTGCTCTAATGGAGAACAATTTTCCTTGGTCAGAGGAAGACTTTGCTGAAGTTTAAGCAACACGTAATTAATGCAAAAAAAAAGTGACCGCTTATTATCTAGTATGAAGAGAGAATTGTAGGAACAGTTAGCTTTTATTTCATAATTCTGTAACGATAGCACCAGGATGTTTGACAATCAATCAAATGGTTCACAAATAAAGCATTTTTATCTTACTTTCACAGCGAATAAAAAGTCAGAAAGAGCTTCTCATTCTTGGTTATTTTCATAAAACCCAATGTGGCCTCTTTAGAAAAAGTCTGTCCACCTCTGATCTACACTGTGGCGCCTGAAACTCCCATCACAACATGACCTGAAGTCACCGGATCCTTCACCTGTGTTGTCTCCAGGTGGTGGAATGATTCACTCAGCTCCATTTGATCTACAGTTTCTCTTCCTCATAGTAAAAGCTAAAGACCCCGCTCTGTCAGGGTCGTCTATACACCAAAGCTGGACTCGACTCCTCTGTAGTCTCCAGTGGTGGGATGAGTCACTCCGTCACTTTTGATCTCGGAGTTTCACTCCACTTTGAGAAAGTTTCAGACCCGACTCTTTGGGATCAACTCCTCGAGAAGTGACGTTGAAGAAAAAAGTACAAGCTGCTTCTTTACATCCTACACATCGTTAACACCAGAGCCAGACTGGACTTTTAGTCTTTTGGACAAAAATACTTCTGCATACACCTGTAGATTTGTGATACAGTAAATACTTTATCTTTAAATTACAGATAGAATGATACGATATTTTTCAGGGCAGATTATTAGCAGTCAAGGAAGCTGTCTCATTTAGACATTGTACTATTAAAAAGTGACTATGATTCGAATTTTTTTTCGGCATCGTTAATCCCTCAAAAACCTCTTCAAGAAGAACTCTTCCTCTCACATATTGTAGTTTGAAACACTGAGCTCCCCTTTGCACTGAAGGAACGGTTGTGTGAGTGAGGAAAACTGTTCTGTGTAACAGGTGTTTGAAGCACCAGTGGAACCAGCGGGGAAGAAAAGGTTAGAGAAGGGGCAGAGTGAGTCTCTAAGCTTCGAGAGGGCGAGGCTCCACTGCCTCGCTGAAGGAAATCCTGACAGCTGTGACGAGGTACCTGATATTTGGAGCGGCATCAAAGCTACGGTCTGGGAGCTCCAGCTTCCTGATGAATTATTCAGCTGCAGACTGAAGTTAGCGTTAAGTTACTCCATGATGTTTGTTTTTAAGACTGCAGCAGAACAAGAAACTGATGTTTAATTAAAGACAGACCTGAAAGAATCCATAGTCTTGATGTTTTTACATTCTGAGGACAAGTTACAGGAGGGTTTCTAATAAGTCAGAGCACTTGTGATGTTCCCTATAGCTGATTTCCGTAACAAGGTTCAATGTTACTTTATTTGTACCTGTAGGTAGATTTGTTTTGCAGCAATATGGTGATGACATCCACTTTGACATTTAGCCACAGAACAAAAGAATCGGTTCACAAAACCATCGGAATTGACGCACTACTAAAAAACTAAAACACTAAAAAGTACTCAAGGTTCCACCCACCATAATAAATACCTCTGGAAATAAATAAATAAAAACAAATAAAAGCTACCGGAAGAACTTAACATACAAGTTAGACCAAGATAAAAACATGGGCTAAAAGAAAATCACCATGAGACCAGCTAAATAAATAGTGCCGATAGAAAAGGAATGTGCAAATATGGCAATGACAGCGGGAACAAAGCTGTTTCCGTGTCTTTTTGTCCTGCACCTTGGGACCATGAACCTCTGTCTGGAAGGAAGGAGCGGAAATTCATCATGTAAAGATTCTTTTACTTGTTTTTAAGTCTCATAATGGGCTGGCCCCAGAGTACCTGTCTGGTCTTATTAAGCTGCATCAGCCCTCCAGAGCCCTAAGGTCAGCCAATCAGATGGTTTTAGATGTTCCTCGTTCTTTGCTAAAATCCAGAGGTGATCGAGCATTTTCAGTGGTGGCTCCAACTCTGTGGAAAAACTTTACCTCTGTCTGTTTGTACTGCCAACACCCTCTCCACTTAAAAAAAAACAACTTAAAACACACTTGTTCTCCTTGGCTTTTGGCAGAATGTTACCACTTCTACTTGGTCTTTTAAGTTGTGTAATGTTGTTTTATGATATCCCTTATGCTTTTATGCTTATTTAGCTTTTATTGTTTTATTGCTGTTAGGCCTTAACTGTTTTTGTTGTCTCTTTGCACTGTAAAGCCCTCTGGCTGGCCTCTGGCTGGCCTCTGGCTTTTTTAAATGTGCTGTATGAATAAAGTTGACATTGACATTGACTTGTAAAGGGTGGGAGTCACTATTTAAAATTGAAGCAGCTATCCACTGTACCTGTCTGGTGTACAGGGACGCTGGATTAGGCTGTGACTCACCAATCAGCTGACTGGACCATTTCACAATCTAGTTTAGGGAATTTCTCTCTTTTAAAGTTGCGTTACCAAACCATGAGACCAAGGAAAAGGACATTGATCCGATACTAAATAAAACTCTGACTGTTAACGGTGAAACCAGTCTATTTCTGACCGACCAATTAGACTAATAGATATATAGATGAAATGTTTGTTTGTTTGTTTTTTCTAAAATTTTTCTAAGTTTGCCATGGCTTTTCTATTGAAATTGCTCTCAATAATCTGTGTAGGAGCCACACTTGGTTTCATTTGACTTGTTATCTTAATTTTCTCTTGTTTGTGTGTGCACCCTCCCTCAGGAAGCATACCATCATTGACCGCAAGCTGGGTTTTATGCTAGAAAGTTTTGGTATACTTTGTGTCCTTTTTGTGAATGTACAATAAACGTTGATTTTCATCTTCAACCACATCAACTCTCAATTGACTTATTTTTTGGAAGAAGTCTGTGCGTTTTAATGAACTGTCCCCGTACTCCTATGTGGTGAAGTCAAACGCTGGAGAGGTTATAGGACAAACCTTAGCTTTTGAGTTTCACATATAATTATCAATGCCCCCACTTGAATAAATGTAGGAGCTGAAAAAGTTGCATACATGACTCTGTTTGCACTCTGCCATTGTGTTTTCAGACTGAGTGACAGACTGTGCTGCTGTGATAATGTGATATGAACTTACCCAGGCAGAAGAAAATGTAGTTTCCACCAACCCTGTATAATTCAAACAAGAGCTCAATAGTTTTGTTTCTTTCCAACATGTTCCTATTAATTTTCAACATTACTTCAATATTTTTTTTAAATGTCAAAAGTATCGCTATTTTGATTTGAGAATCGATACTAGCGTACAAAGATCTTCAGGTGCCATGTTGTTGTGGCCACTTTCATTAACAAATGTGATTAAACCCACAATAATAATACTAATCATAATCTCCTGTTATCATGTTTCCTGCTGGTTTGATGTTACCTAACCCAGGCTGAAAGACACAACATAACAGAAATAAACTCCCGCTGAGCACACGGAGAGAAAAGCAGGTTTGTTCAAGCAGGTGCAACGTCTAATCACTGTTCCACTTCATTTGCGTGGGAGCAAGAAGTGGCTACAATTATAATTCCTGAAGCATCTATTTTCTGTGTTTTTTTACGTGTATAGGAAACATAAATGAGCTTTTACTCTCCCTGGTAACAGTCACAGACCTCTGCAGGATCTCCAGAGTTCAGCCTATTCAGCCTATAGCCCACTTTCCTGCAGGGCGTGTCAGTGACCCGTGACTGGGACCTTCTGATGAGAGCTGCCATCATGCTGGGGGATATGCATCAGCTACTGAATTATAATTCAGACACACTCACAGATGGAGAGGCAAAATTCATGAATAGAGTAATGTAAATGAGTGAATAATGCACCTTATATATAAGTCTGCAGTACTACTCTGATCTAATTCTGTTTATTTTCAATTTTATATCTAAATGAGTTTCTTTTTGCTCCCCGGGAGTTTTAGACTTTTGTGCACTTGCAGCTTCTATGCCTCTGGATTGTTGTTGGTTGCTCAGAGTAATGTGGCATTTCGTGGTGTGTGATACTACAAAAGTTGGTATTGATACAATACCAAGTAAACGCAGGACCAGTATCACCAATATTAATACCAATATTGATACTTTTTACATGGAAAAGCAGTTTATCAAAATGAATCAAAATAACACACAACTACTGAAACTACTGTTTCTGTTCATGAATAAAAGTTATAAACTATTTTTTTTTTCAATTAGATGATCATGTGCTTTCATTTTTTCCTGCTTTGTTGTAAAAAAAGTACATTTTAATATTCACAGGTAACAGCAGTTAATTCATATTAGCCTTTGAGATATAATTTTGATTAAACAGCTTGCACATACTGGCAGATTACATGGTCTAATAAATTTGTTGAGCAAAATGCAACATATTTAGCAGAGTGCTCAAAAAAAAAGTGAGTGAGTGGAGCACATACAGAAGATAAAGTGAAAGTAACACTTAAGTATCAATCTCATCACATGAGTATTGATTGATACCAAAACCAACATTGGTATATTTATATTGATATTTTGGATTGATCCACTGGTCTCTAGTGGCACTGATGCATATTTTCAGGTGATGATACCTAAAGTGTTTGTAACATTTTGGTTCAGTTTCCGGTCGTAAATCAATTGTTTTGGACAAAGTATTTTGTAGCGCAGCTTGTACTTCAGCAAATGTCACATGTCACCTGATAATTTTCTATTGCAGAGTTTAGTTACATGGGTTTAAAAATACTTTAAACCATGTTTTTGTGTAACTGTGGAGGGTCCGTTTTTCCTGCAGTTAGCGCTACATGTGATGTGATTGATTTGTAAATATGACATTTGTTGTTTTGGAAACACTAACTCCGTGCTCTAATTACACCTATAAAAACTTGGGCAGTTTTCTTTGGCAAGTTTATTTTTTCAAAATAATATCTCTAAGAGCATTTTTAATAAATAAGCAACAGTTAAAGGTCTGCATCTCCTTAGTTTGTGCTCCATTTATAAATGAACATAACAAGGCTTGTGAAGTGAAGTGTTTTTGTTTCCATCAGTGAGTATATAAGTATGAAATATAGGATGCATTAGTGGATAATGCAAATACAGAGAGCTTAAAATAAAAACAACAATTTAAATCCAAAAGTAAGTTCAGTATAAAAGTACAAAAGCCTATTTCGCTGCACTTTACTGAAGCAGAAGTCTGGAGACAGATGAGTCTTTGGAGAGTGGGTTTAACCCAAAGGTTGTCCTGATGATTCAAAGCAGCATCTCCATCAACATTAGCACCCCTTAAATAGACTCACTGTCAATAGTTTCTTTCCTTGCCAAGCATTAAAAGTCTCTTTTTGTGGTTATAGTAGTCCTGAGTCTCCTTTACAGCACTGAATCAATGCTACTCCAGAGAAAGCTGAGCTCATCAACAATGAGTGCAACGCTTCACCACCTCCACCCCAGCACACTCCGAGACAAAAAAGACATTTAGTTCTCTGCCCACTTTGTTGATGTTGTGCTTCATGATTAATGGATACTGTTATACAAAGTTTTAAAACACTGTTTTCTGCTAAATGATGCAGCAAAAGTGCAAAGAAAAGGCTCAAAGCTTCACTGAATCAAATCCATTCTGCTGTCAGAGACGAGCGCTCATCGATATTTATCAGAGTGGATCTTAACTGAATTCATCACCACGTCAGTCATCTCAGTGACCACAAATCATTGCTTAACCTCAGCCCTAAGAGAAACTCAGATGGCACAGCAGCAGGATTTGAACCTGAGAAAACACAAGTGAAGCAGAAAGTTTGACTTTTGCATCCTGCCCACAGCAACACCAGGGGATGTTGATGCCACATCCACATCCACGGCTGCAGCTCTGAGCGCCATTCAGGAAAAAAAGCAGGACTGATTCTCGTGGGTGAGTCATTTGTTGCAGGTCCTGAGGAAATCCAAGAGCCACACTGCCATGAAATTCAAAACTCACACTCATTCTCCCCAGAGGATGCCCACAGCTCTTCTGCTCCTTGTTTTCAGGCGACATGCACACACTGAGGAGGTAAACTCTGTAAGTGTTTCCATCCAGAGGAAAAATGGGCTCAACTATGGAGGTGTTGCACTGTAATTGGACTTATAAAAGCCTAAACAACAGAGTCAATCTTATCCACACTTGTTTTGTTGTAGGAATTGATTCTGGCTCGAGAACAGAGCAGAGAAGTTTGTATTCTCAAACAAAAACGTCTGATATGTCAATTGTCTGGCCAACAAGGGGACACAGCAGTAAATGAGACAGAATGAAGGGCCTAAAAGTCAAATAGTGGAAGGAGATTCAGAAAATAAATTGAGAGCTCATTGGCTTGTCTTTTACAGCTGTAAATAAAAACTAGAAGCTCTGTATATTTGTCTTGTGGCAGAAAAAGTCACATCAAAGTGACTCACATTAAGAATCCACAAGAAATCTGAGAGAAAAAAAAACACTTATATCATATTTTCAAAGCAAACTTTTAGGCTCGTATTGGTTTGATAATAATTTTTACTTCAATTCTAAAGACACAGAAACACACATCAGCTCTGCGTGGCTGCAAACTGTCTTAACATTTGATCATTCAAATAAACGGTAACAATGGTCTGTCACTGCCTTAGTTCACACTCATAGTTCTCAGTATTCTGCACACTCACACCATCAATATCAAAGCAAACAACAGGCAGTTATGGACTTAATTCCAAGAGACAAACACAGCAGGTTGGGTACTTCAAAGGCTGACAATTGACTTGCAAAACTCCAACATTAAGTGACTTATTTGCATAAACAAAGTCTGGTAGATCTTGTCCAACTGTGTTGCTACGTTTATGCATTGTTTGCTTAAGTTTGCTCACCTGGAAACAATAAAACATTTCAGCTTGGCACAACTAACACTATAGATGTTTTACCTCATGGATATTTCTGTCATTACAACAGAACAAGGTCGTAAACAAAATCTGTTATTTCTAAACGCTATTTCTCTGTTTTTATGCCCGGTCCACCAGGACACAAATTGATTCATGGCAAAGACCCTTTTATGTTACCACTTCTTGAAGAAAAGGATTTTTTTTGGACTAATTTGTGATGGTGGAAACTGGAGCTGGACTGTCAAAAGAACAATGAAAGTTTCAGCAGAAGAAACAGCAGTTATTCTGCAGCGATCTGCTCAAACTGGAGCATCTACCAATAAGATGAAGAGACAGGTTACGTTTGCTCTGGTTGGTGAGGTTGGAGTTGGTAGATGAGCACTGGTAGGACACAACCAGGATTGACAACATTAAACATCGCAGACATGTCTCAGAGCACTGAGCTGTGAAACACTAAACAGTCTGTTCACCTTCTGGACACTAAACTACACAACAAACTGAGTTTACAAAGGTTAATTGTTGTCACGTTTTAAACAATAGAGCTTTGCAATTTTGGGAAAAGCTTCCTTGAACAAAGGAAAGTAAAGTCAAAAGAAGATCTCTCCAAAAACAAATGCACGCATAAGCAAGAATCACATCTTTACGACAGTCAGCGATGGTGCTCAGGGAAACAGTCTTTATGCCACAAACAGACCAGCATCATCCGACAGTCCTCACAACACCTTTAAGTGACATTAGAATTCAGCAAGATCTACACAAGATTCTCATAAATCGTGAAATCCTAAAAGAGTATGAATTTTTCATTTTGAAAGTGAAAAAAATATGAGGCAAAGAGAAGAGGCTGGGTCTCTAGAGTAGCTTAAATGAAGTAGTTTGTAAACCAAAAAACGTAAACAAGCACAGATAACAGATGCTATCTTGGCAGGTTTAGATTAGTTTGTTGTTTGTTTGTTTTTCTCAGACACTGAGATCATGTATTTGGCTGACTCAAAAAAAAGTGGTTTCTGCTTTTGTTGTGGAGTTGGTGAGTTAAATTTTAGCTTCCAGTTCCTTTGAAATTGACAAATACAAGTGGCGTGACTTTTCCCATCGCTGCATGGCAGAAATGACTACAGTGCACAAGATCCAGTGTTCACTTGTTGGAGCGATGTTGTGAATTAGGGTTTCAGGTGATTTTATATTGTCTACATTTGTAATGTTCTCTGCAGCTGAGAAGAAATTTCGACAGTCTAACAGGGATAATTATGAGCACAGTTTCCACTAAGTATATTTATTTGCACAGCACGACTTCTCTCTGTTGAAAGAACCTACAAAATGTGCATCTCCATCAAGAGTTAATTAAGCAGATTAATCCAATCTGTCTCACAGTGATGCGGGAAAATAAAACGTGGACAGTTTTGATGAATTCCTCACAGCATTAATATTTAATTCACTGTAACGTTGCTTGTGTTTATCTGGATTTGGAGCCTGTCAGAGCAGGAGCTGCGTGTTGCACGTATTTTGAACTGGAATTACATGAGCCATCTGGAAAGCTGTGGGGTTCGGCCCAATAAGATGCAACAGTGCTGTGAACTCTACAGGAGAGTAATAAAGTGGAATCGCTTTTTTTCTACTCTTGAGTCATAATCCGGTCTCGCTGTGCAACCTAATTTCTGCAACTCTCGGAAAAGGAAGATAATTCAATTTCAAGTGGCTGCTTAGCGGCGTTAAAAGCAATGATTTTCCAATTTTCTACAAAGAATCGTCAATTATGTAATTTCTGGCAAAGAATAGAATTAAATGAAGTTATAATTGCACCCAGGTCTCTCGTTATAAGCTTACTCTGAGGCTTCAAACCTTGAAAGGTAGAACATGTGAGAGCAGAAGAGTAATTAAGGAAGTGGTACGGTGCCTGAGAAGGCTCAGAAATAATGAGACATTGAAGACATCTGAATACAGTAAATGCAAACTGTAAAGCAGGTGATGGTACCTTGAGGGTGAAAGTGGAAACATGTGAAATGTTGAGAGAGCTATTATTTATTCTGAAATATATACACAGCTCATGCTGTGTGCAATAATCCATGTGTCAAGGGAAGTCTCTGCCTAAAGCAAGGAAGCAAAGATTTTGAAGAGTGGGCTCAAACTTTCTCTTCAAATGACGAATGAAGGCTTGGAAATGACAACTTACATCCAGAGGGAGAATATTTTAAGAGCAGGACATCGATTAACCGTCAAATGTGTTATTAAGTGTAACACACATTTGACTCTTTGAGTATCATTTCAGTCCAGGAGACAATGACTCTCTAAGTCCTGAAACATTGAAACTTGTAGATTTCATAGTTAATGTGGAGGGGAAACTTGTCTTTCACTTCATCTGTCAGACATGTCAGAAAAACAGATGAGTTTGTGTTTGATTTTGAGGATTTTTGAGTGACCGATGAACCTAAGGAGCATGTTTTGGACTGAGGGAGGAAGTCAAGGATAATCCACACATGCACAGGGAGAAGACGCAAACTCCACAGTAAAAGTCACCTACAGCCCCAGTTTGTCCCAAAACGTCCTGGAGTTAAGGAAACACGTAGATAACATGATAGCAGTCTCCAAGACAGGGGAACCCAATGAATTTTTATCAATAAATCAATAAGGGATGCATCTGTTACACTGTGCTGACACTTTGCACAGTTGCACAATTTATATTCCACTTAAACTGCTGGTGATTTTGACCATTTAAGTCCAGCTCACTCATTGAAAACCCCTTTAACTCTACCTATTATAACTTCATAAAGGTATGGATGTATTTGCAGGTGCAATTGTAAACTCTGATTTAATGTGTATAAGGTTTTTACAGCCATCATAACTGACTCTGAAGAACTGATGTTTGTATTTGTTGACAGTCTTTTTATAGGTTATCTGTTAACAATGTGTAAAATATAAATTTAGTGCATACCCCTGCAAGATTTCAGAAGTTTTAGCCAAAGTTCCTCCACATACTACAACTTCTACCGTATAGATCTCTTTACTTTTAAAGCTGAACGGTTGAAACGCTCCATTTACTGTTAAACAACAATCGTTCAGCGAGGAGTAGTGTCCATTTCACAGAATGCTTGTGTGGGCTAATCTCAAGGCACATTAACCTGAGCACATTCTGCAGAAATCCCTGTCTGCAGGCTGCACAGTAGACAAAGATGAAGAAAGTCCTGAGTCACACAAACCTGTAGCTCACTCTGATTCCTGCACTGAGTGACATTTTACAAATCTTATCTCCGGGGCTGTATAGAAAAGTCGTTAAAGTGAAGGAACAGCCCGGAGCTCCCGGCGCAGACCAAGAGTTAGCAGGAGAACCAGGCTCTTAATTTACACTTTCACACATTTGTGCTTGATGTGACACTGCAGCCCAGCAGCCTGTTGCACATGCCACGAGTGCTTTTTATAGCATTAGTCACTCTCTTTTGGCGATAATGGGGTTAAAGGAGCTGATGAAGGAGAAAGAGCCGATGGGGACTTGGAGTTTTCTGAGTGATGAAGGCTGTCAGAGTTGCCACCACCACGCTCAGCCGAGAGGGAAACCTCAGTAGCTCCATGACTTTCCTCCAAGCAAAGTTGCAGGGTAAAACCAGAAAGAGAAGCTGACTGGGCAGCCACCCTCAGAAAGACAGGCTCATACTTACCTGCAATGCAGTCTGGAAACAAAAAAAAATGTGGGCTTTTCTAGCAAAAACATACGCTGCAAACAAAGTTTTGCGTTATACAGGCAGCAGTGCAAATCAGTGTTTTTCTCCAAGACTTTGAATATCAATCAACAGGCAGAAAACTCGAGAGAGTCGTAACACAGCCACATTCACTGCCAAGAAATAATCATCAGCACACTGTGAACAACACCACAATTTATTTCTAGGACTCGCCGGCGTGGAATGAAAGTGCAAATAGGGTGACATTAACAGCAAATGGCTCAACGTCAAGAAAATGCAACTGGGTTTAACACCTCATGGTTTCCTCACTTCACTCTGCTGGGAATGATGGGAAATTTGTAATCAACATATCAAAATCACTGATTCTTGTCAGGTGCAGTTTTCATTTAAAATGTGTTTGCCAAATGTGGATTTCTCAGCTTATCTAAAGGTCACAATGTGTTTTATTTTTACTGGTTTGTGTTTTTTTTTTCTTTTTTTGCCAGGAAACTCATGCAGAAAAGTTCAGCAGACAAGAACCAGCAAACAACCCTGACAAATTAGAACTTTTTCTGCAAAAATCTTTCCAGAAAATATGTGATTAAGTTTATTTTCTTATCAGATATAGGCAAGATCATAATGAGTACAAACTGCAGAATTATGTGTTCGTTAGTTTGAATCTGGATGAATGTAAACAAAATTGTTGGGTCATCAAGATGTGCGCTGCAAAAAAAATCTAAGCAAATGTTTGAAATAAAAATTAACATGAGCTATATTAATATGCTGTTTCTTCTATAAGAGTTGGCAGAGATTGAATGGAGCCTCAAGTGGTCGTTTGAGGAACTACATCTCCCTGAACCTTCTCATGAACTGCAAAACAATGTTCCCAACCACCATTTCACACATTTTAAAACTAGGTTGATTTTAGCGTCATGTGAGCTCATTTTGTATTTGTTACAGGATTCTTTGTGTATCAGAAAAGACGGTGACTTCTGTTTTGGGATCATTGACAGATAAGACTTTTGAATTGGCCATTTTTAAAACACAAAAAACAAGGATATGAATTCGGCTATTGCTCAAACATTTGGAATGTAAATGCAAGAAAACCCAATTAAAAAGACAGCCTTGAAAAAAAAGGCATCGGGGCAAAGATACGTTTTCTCGAAAATAATATATTTCTTTTTCACTACTAATAGTTCAACAAGTATAAGTAGTTAAATAAACAGATTTAGAAGAACAGGCTTAAAGATTTGCAGATAAAACTTCTTATTCACAGTTTTGAGGCAGTCGCCCCACATGATACTCAAAAGTAGCTCGTTACACTCCATTAATTAAAAAATGGGTTTATTTGAAAATATGAGAAAGTCTTCCTAACCTTCCAGGTGTTTTATTGGGTTCCTCAGATGTATATGGTTGATGAAACACTCTGTCCTTGAGGTGGTTTCAAAATGTAAGTCCTAACATTGTGTTTTCTTGACGGCCCCCCAGATGATATGAACACATCCGGACAACATTGGTTTGGATATTACAGTGGAAATATGAATGCTTTATAATTTTGTCAGTGAATGCAAAACATGTTAGAAATTATGCCAAATAAGGCAATGGATATACTTAAATTGATTTAAAGTGATTTTAAATTGGTTGTCCAAATAGACGTTCAGGCTGGACCGTCGCCCCAAGAGCAGAAAAATGACCATTAACTAAAACGTTTGGATAAGTTAGAGTGGTTTTGTATAGGGGAGAGGGTTAGGGTTAGGGTTAGGAAAAGAAAAAGTAGGCCTCAAGTCACTGACCTTTTTAAAGGACCAACAGAACAACAGCAACAAAAAAGGTCTAAATGTAAGGTCAACTTGTTTACGTCCATGAATCATTCAGTCCACAGCCTCTCTGTGTGCTGTGTTGGTGTATAAGACAAATTAGTCCACTGTTAACACTCTGCTTACACACTGCATGAATGAACAATTAGCCTGCATCCCTGCTTTAGCATCTCATTGTGTCCCTCTCATTAGACAGAAAAACTCCCCCGGGGGAACGACAGGTTCAGTAAAGAAACATTCATGGTGCTTATCGAGCTGATTCAACGTCTGATGGCAGAAAAAGTGAGACCTTGACCTTCACTGTCACATGACTGGAGAGTGTTTAACATCAAAATCTGCGCATTTTACATGTAATCTGTTTTTGACATGAGGGGTTATTTAGTGAATGGTGATAAAAGTCCCTCCTGCTGAGGAAATGATGAGATTTCAGCCTGGTGTCTGCTCACATTAGCATGTTAATGAGGTAGAAAAGTGGAGGGACATTGTTACATCTTAATAATTTAGATGGAGTTCATATCAACTTTAGACTGTGAGGACTTTTACTTAGATGAAGGGACATTCAAGTTTTTAGGAATGTAATTAAAACATCAGAGGAGATAGTTATATTTGATATTATGACAGCACATTTTCTGCCTCTTATTTAACGAAACTTCATCAAATGGAAACCCCTCCAAGAAAAACAGCCTGACTCCAAGTATCTTACCCTTTAATAATTGCAATCTTGTTCCACCTTCTCGAGTAAATCAGAGCAGACCACCTTGGCATAACTTTAATTAGCTATAAAGATTTAATTACCACATAAATCAGCTCTGAAAATAAAGCCGGTAAAGTAATTTTGAATTAAAGGAGAAGACCTGCCTCTCAGATAGTTTACTGTTAGGTGAACATGGTTTTGTTGGCAGCGATGCAGGAAATCCTTTTGAGATAATCCTGTTTAACAGATTACCTGCTGTGTCAATCTAAACGTTTACCTTTTATTATTCATCCTAATAGAATGAACTCTTGCAAACCTGTTTCTTATGGATTAGAGGGGAAAAAACTGTACTGGCTCACAGCAGGGGTCAATGTCACACTGCAACAGGTGTACTGGTTGTTTCCCAGTCATTAATCTGAAGCAACAAAGAATTTGAATAGTAGCATTAGAGATTGGGTGTTATACCCCCATATATTTTGGAGGTCCATGATTTGTGACCTGAGCTTTGACAACCAAAGGCAAATGTAGCCTTAAGGGTTCACTGACATTGAATGACACACAGCGCAGGTCATGAAGCTGTGGCGACCATGGATTTGTTAAACACAGTGTGACTCACTGTTGTCATTTAAACCCTTGATTACATGTTGCAAAAAAATAAAAAGCAAAAAACATAAAGGGAAATTTTGTGTCCATTTGCAGTTCAGGGTGAAGAAATTTAAAATAAGGGTGCAATGCATCTTTATATTGGTTTACTTCTTGCACCCTTCCATGTTAATGGTTTCTGGTTTTAGAAAGTGATGCTTGGACACGTTCAAGTTTTTATTTTTCAACCTGAGAAATGCTGATCTACCATTCAGGCATACAGTCATGTTTGATTATCAGGTGTTTCTCATAACAATGTGTCTGGTGAGGAGTAATTTTCTGTTCTTTTGAGGACTGGGTCAGTTTTCTACCTCTGTGCGGCAGCTCTTTACTTTGCACAGTGATGGACTGGAGTAAAGTTTCATACCTTTCCTCCACCTGTGAGTCACCAACACTGTCCATGTAAGAGACTATCAAATCCTCTGTGAAACTTTTTCACAACAGAAAACTCTTTTTGACAGCTGAAACTTTTCAAATGAACAAACATGACACGACAAAGTCTTAAAGGAGATTAAAAAAGGATTGGAGGTCTAATCCATGTCGTGTAATGTAAATATAATTTCTTACTCTGTGAAATATTAGATGGAAGATATGCTTCCAGTGGATCTGTAAAGTCAAATATCAACTATTAAAACAAGCACAGGTGGATGCTGTCAGAGTGAGGATCTAACATTTATATTTCTTTGCACAGACAGAGACAGAAGATTTGTTGAATTTAAAATGTTATCCACACTGTGCCGCAGTCGCCCTGGAAGGAGACCACACATTCGTGACTTTTTCAGAAACATGCACGGGATTTAAAGGTTTTAGTGTCTCTGCTAACATCCTTTCACTAAGAGGACATGCAAAAGCAACACTTTGCACCTTTGATTGAACTGCTTTTACTAGATCCTTTAAAATCAAGTTGATGATAACTATGTCTCACCATAAAGTGCAAATTAACTTTTCCCTAATTATCCATTTCCTGGATAACCACAAGGTTTTTTGTCACACACACAAACCTTTGTAGCAGCTCCACAGATTAGTAAAGCTGGCAGGAGCAGAGGTCAAACTCTGTTAATTAGCACAGCCATTGAAGTATGACATATCTAGTCCCGGACACTCACACATCAGGATGTCCTTATACAAGACTATAACATATTCTCTATGTGCACTCAGCCCTTTGTGAATGTGAATCACTATCTGGGTGCACTGGAGTGTGCTCCCCTGCTGGTGCACAGTACGTGATAATATATACGTGGCAGTTGATGGATGAAGGAAGACAATCTCTGACAAGGCGGAAGTCAGTGGAAAGCTATCGTTTCACTGTGGGGTCGCCGAACCGAGCCTGTCGAAGCAGAGAGGAGGACGGGGTGTGTTAATGCACAGTGAGGTTTCACTCTCAGTGCCTCTATGAGAATGTTTTTTATTAAAGAGTAGGATCTGTGGTCACTGGGGAAGAAGGTTGACAATGAAGTCAATGCAGAGATGCAAAAAAAAAAAAAAAAAAAAGAGACTTCCTTCTCCATTTCTCACTCTGTTATTACTGGGATTGAAATTTCTTGTTCCTCACCTGCTTTGATTATACTAAGACTCAGAGATATGCTTAATTGGGAGTAGGCTGATATTGTAAGTGGGCCTAATGTACGTGTGTATCAGACAGCTTGGAAATTGCCTCCACTCAACCTTTATGTCGCAGTCATGAGTCGCTGTCATGTCGATGGCCAAATTAACTGCATTGGTCTGAGGACTGACATTTTTTTGGACAGGCCTTGTTTGGGTTAGGTGCTCTTGTGAAATAAATAAAATCAAAATCCAAGCTTCAAGTAAAATACACTGCTCACTCCCCCAGAAAAACACCAATAAAAAGGTCACACATTCTAATATTTTGTTCGACCGCCTTTAGCTTCTATTACAGCACGCATCCACAGTGACATTGTTTCCATAAGCTTCTGCAATGTCACAAGATTTATTTCCATCCAGTGTTGCATTAATTTTTCACCAAGATCTTGTTGCTGAACCTGAGCAACTGCAGCAACTCCAGATCATAGCACTGCCCCCACAGGCTCGGACAGCAGGCACTAAGCCTGATGGGTGCATCCCTTCACCTGCCTCTCTTCTTACCCTGATGCACCCATCACTCTAGAACAGGGTAAATTTGTACTCATCAGACTTCATGACTTTCTTTCGTTCCTCCAGAGTTCCTCCAATTTTTGTGCTCCCTAGCAAAATGAGCAAAATCTATAAGAGCTGGCATTAAGCCAAACATGCGAGTCAACACATTGACTAGAATTGAAACCACCATGGTGCCATGAGATGGACCAGACACAGATCTGGTGGAATTTTGCCATCAGAGTAAAAAAAACAAAAAAACAAATAATGATAGTCAACAAAAACCATCCATCCCATCCATTTTCTTAACCGTCTATCCTGCTATTCAGGGTCGCAGGTGGCTGGAGCCTATCCCAGCTGTCAATGAGCGAAAGGCGGGGTACACCCTGGATTGGTCGCCAGTCAATCGCAGGGCTGACATAGAGACAAGCAACCATTCACGCACACACTCACACCTACGGGCAATTTAGAATAATCAATTCACCTAACGTGGGCATGTTTTTGGACTGTGGGAGGAAGCCAGAGAACCCGGAGAGAACCCACGCATGCACGGGGAGAACATGCAAACTCCACACAGAAAGGCCAACCATGCATGAATGGGGAATCGTACCGGCGACCTTCTTGCTGTGAGGCTGGAGCGCTACCCGCTGCGCCACCGTGCAGCCCGTCAACAAAAACCGTTGTTCCTATATGTGTTTATCTAGAACATATATTTTTTACACATGCCTACAACATGTTATCCTCTAACACTGTGGCAAACACAGTGAGCACAACAAAAATCTCTTCATGTTGAGGGTGAAAATCAGAGACACTGAAATGTCAGCAGGGAGTGAGGCCGAGATATCAAAGGTCCGTCAGTGTAGAGGATATTTTTTTGATCATCTATCATTAGGGTATGTTATTCCCAGGACTCCCCCACAGGGCAGACCATCATTATGGCTGAGGAGGCTGGGAAATGATGCAATACATGAGCAGGGTTTGTGTACAGGGCTGTAGACTTCTCTGATTCGCTGAAGTGGAAACTGATTCAGTGTAGATAAATATACTTTCAACAGGATTGAGGGTTTTCTTCTACATCTCAAACTGTGTCTGTGTTGTTCTGAGACACAGTTTGAGATGCATCCTCAATACTTCACGTGGAGTTTATCTACAGGCTGTTTATTTTTCTCTAAAGGTCAGCTTATGTTGTGTTTGAATGCATACTGGTGTGGATATCAGTTATCATCAAGTTCATTTCTATGATACAGTCCTCACCTCAGTTTAATGAACTTGTAAACCCACAGAGAGACTTCAGACGACAAATGAAAGGTTGAGCGACAGGTGAAAATAAACGTTTAAATGTTACACTATTAATGGACACGAGTTCCCGCAGGTGTTTTTAAGTTTTCAGATGTTACCAGTCCCACTGCAGCGGCTCTGTCCTTTCGATGACCTTGGCTGCAAGGATACTTTAATGACTCAGAGCAGGTTGGGGCTTTAACACGAGACGATTACAGTCGTCTTTATTTGTGAAATAAAAGTCTAGCCATAGTCTGGCCCTGTGGCCTTGCAAATGAGCTTAACAAGCGCCCAAATGTGTGCGTGGGAGGAGTGGACTGCTGCGAGTGTGTGAAGAGACGAGCGAGATCAGTGCTGAACCAGAGGGCATGAGAAGAGCGCTGAAAAAAAAAATCCCGGCTCCAACTAAAGACTCGAATGAGCTCATCAGAGAATTACCGATACGATTCAGATAGCAGCTTGTCTTTAATGGATGCAAGAGGTTAGATTTTAACAAGATGTGCTCCTTCTGTTTACATGAGATGGACACAGTCTAGTAAAACAGCGCAGTCAAAGCACCAACACTTAGACTCTAAACCCTCTGAGCTGTTACTTGACACAAACACGAAAAAACAAGTCATTACTTCTTTCAAGATTTTTAGAGAGATTCAGCAACAGTTTAAGTAGACTGACTCTGATATATGAACTTGTTTGTTAAAAAGCAGCACGGTATCTTTATCTATCATCACTTAGTGACAGGAGATTAAGGCTCAAATAACAGATCTATCCAGTTTAGCTCTGGTAGAAAACTGTTTTCTGATGTAAAGGAATTGTTTCTGCTCTGCTCAGAAAGAGATACTAACCAAAACAGTGCATCCAATTTAAAAATGTAGACAAATGCCTAATGAAGAAAATACAAAAAGGAGGAAGGACACAGATTGACTCAAAACATTTGATGAGACACAATCAAAATACGCAAATAACTGAGGAGACGAGGACCAGAGGACGAGATTAAATGACTATGAATGCGATGTGGAGAACTCAAAGAGACAGAGATCACTGAGAAATAATACACAGCGAGTAACTAATGACATACAGACACACAAAATAAATCCACACGACAGAACACTCAAGGAACATGCAATTATTTTTACATTTCCACAGCGAGAGTTTGGTTTGTATTGCCAACTGTACGTTGGACTCGTTCCCTGCCATGGCTGCCCTTTGTCACTGATCCAGTTTATTGCTTTTATGGACAGGATTTCTAGGCACAACCAAATGTTGGAGGGAGTCAGGTACAGTGGTCTTTGGATGTTTATTCTGCTTTACGGATGATTTGGTCCTTTTGGTTGTGTCAAACACAGACCTCTGAGTTTATGGTCATGGTTCTTAGCCAGGGAAGGGTGGACTGCCGCTCTGAGACAGGAGATTATCTTAGCCCCAAGTGTAGATGTATGAGTATTTCAGGTTCTTGTTCACAAGTGGGAGGAGAATGGGGCGAGAGATTGACATACAGATAAGGGCAGTGTTGGCAGTGATGCGGACGCTATGCTGGTCTGTTGGGTCCATTGTGTCTAAATGGGAGCTTAGCCTGAAGGCAAGGCTCTCAATTTACCAGTCAGCCCATGTTCAAACCTCCCGTCTATGGTCACAAGCTGTGAGCAGTGACCTTAAGAACGAGATTACGAATTCATCCGTCCATCCATTTTCTTAACCGTCTATCCTGCTATTCAGGGTCGCGGGTGGCTGGAGCCTATCCCAGCTGTCATTGGGCGAGAGGCGGGGTACACCCTGGATTGGTCGCCAGTCAATCGCAGGGCTGACATAGAGACAAACAACCATTCACGCACACACTCACACCTACGGGCAATTTAGAATAATCAATTCACCTAATGTGGGCATGCTTTTGGACTGTGGGAGGAAGCTGGAGTACCCGGAGAGAACCCACGCATGCACGGGGAGAACATGCAAACTCCACACAGAGAGGCCAACCATGCCTGAATGGGGAATTGAACCGGTGACCTTCTTGCTGTGAGGCTGCAGTGCCACCGTTCAGCCCCATTATGAATTCCAGTGACTGGAATTAGCTTTCTCAAGAGTGCCTGGGCTCAGCCTTAAGGTGCTGGGACTTCTGGGAGAAACTAAAAGTAGAGCTACTGCCTTTCCGTGTTGTGAGGAACTAGAGGAGGTGGTTCAGGAATCTAGCGAGGATCCCTCCCACATGGTTCTCTGGGGAGGTGTTTCAGGCTTGTCCATCTTGAAGGAGACCCTGGAGGCGAGACCCAGGGCACAATGGATAGATTAAATCCCTTGGCTGACATGTCACTCATGGGTTTCCTTGGCTCTAGCAGCCAGTCTCAAGTAGCTTTATTTTTTTTCTACCCTGGAGGTTGCCACTTCCTAAAGAGAAAGACAGTCTCTTTTTTTCCCACTCTGGTGTTTGGGGAAAAAAAAAATCAGCCTCTGTCTTAAACGCTTCATTTTCTCCTGGCCTTGGTGTTTAAGGCCCGGCCCTCTAATGGACCAGCTATAAGATCCTTAGATGATTCATGAGGATCTTGTGAAGATCTCTTGCTTTTCTGTCAGTGGAGAAGTGATAACAACTGTGCTGCCTGCTTATTTGATATTATTCAGACTATGTATTATTTCAGTATCAATATTTCAGTAGTTTTATGGAATCTTGATGCTTTGTATTAAATCCATAACACTGGATAGTAGTAGGAAACTGAAAAGAGAGAGTTGGGGATGGGGCAGACCTGGACGGCGAGGACTTCATCTCTGGACATGGGACGTCAATCTTAGTTGCCGACCAGCAGGCCATTAAATGAGAGTTTAGTCAGAGAGATGGCATGCCCCCCTCTCTGTTCTAATTTCGTATTCTGTTTAAAGCAGGAACAAAGCCCTAGTGGTGAAGCTCCAGTTCGCTGTAGGTCACACCGTTCCCCTTTTGGCGTCCTCTCTTTCATCCAAAAACATTAAACTTCATCTGCTCCTTTAGCGGGATTAAGCTGTCACTTTGTCTTTTGGCTCAGAGGAACAAAAGGTGACTTTGAAGACTGTGGCCTGTATCACACGTCTATTATACTGTTGTCTCATACACACTGTGTTAATCCACTTAAGAGAGCGAACAGGAAGTCCATCATCCCTTTGGTGATACAAGTCAAAGTTCCAGTTTTAAGCTGTGGCAGATAAAACACAGTTAAGCTAATGGGTAAACTTTGGCTGCGTTTTCATTCCCATTGAATCAAAGGAAGAACAAAGATGAGGGGGAGGGGGGGGGGGGTAAGGAGTTGTGCCTGGCAGCCTCCCCTGAGGGAAGTTATCTTTTCCACCCCGCTGTAGGTTCACTGTTGCAGCCCAGTGGATTAGACAGTGAGAGGAGTGCTTTTTGCTTTTTTCTCTCAGCGATATGAAATTCTGTCGACAGAGCTGACAACAGAACGAAGGGTGGAAAAGGCTCCTTGATAAGAAACGACACCCGGATAAAACAGTCGCGAACGTCTGCTTTTTATAGTCAGAGAGGATGCATGTTTGCTTAATTCAAACCCTCTCCAGGGATTCATTAAGGCTTGTAACGGCATTACGGTGATGTTCCACACATGAATCATCTGTCAGGGATGTAGGTAGATTCAATGTGTTGTTCAGCCTGTGTTGCATAAAACATAGCAGCAGAGAATTCTATGTGAAAGACGCCTCAGAATCAACATAATGATGAGCCCCCGCGCTCTCCATCCTCTAACGATGGAAGATGAATGATGAGGATGACGGCAATCACAACCCAGCAAGCGTTTGGCAGACGATAATATGCAAGAGGAGGCCAAGTTCAACGTTCCTCCAGCAGGGAGCAAAAATATTCACAATATGATATTATATCAGAGTGAAAACATTCAGCAGAAACAGCTTTTTATGCTGCTGAAGTGATTTTAGAGAGACATTTAGCTCCTGATTCACCAGCGGTGGCAGGTAGCAATGATGGATGACTTAAACACAGTGTCCCTATTTTCATTTTGCATGAGATATATTTCAATATAAGCCTCAGGCTGTTCCAGCAGTACCTATTGAATGTCGAAATGTTTGATGTAAGAGCAACTTAACATAAAGGTGTGAGCCAAAGGGCGCGGATGCATTTTTCCACCGGGGGAAAATGACGATTTGATTCGTCTAGCAGTAAAAGCAACATTGATAGATTGCCCTCCAGGGTTGAGGCTTGCACATGCATCTGTCTTCACTTTGCTTTGAACCTGTAATACAACCATCAAAAAAAGGAAAACACACACACACACATGGCTGGACTAAGAATAATATAAGATATTTTCAAGTAGCCTTCCCAGCACGCCATTGCTTCTAAAGGCTTGAGCTGCTGACGAGTTGAGCTAATAGACGAAGGAAAGATCTTTAAAGAATCTTGTTGTCAACAGACCTCCTCACCAAGAAACACTTAATAAATTAGGCTGACTGCACAGAGGACGGTCGGAGGCTGGATTTGGGATGCAGTTTGTCTCTGAAGTGTGGTGCAAATTGACTTATTCTTTTTATTGTCCAGGGCAATGTATACAGTATGTACATAGGTCATATAAATATAAATCTAGGAGATATATATGGCAATGATCTCATAATTCCTCATTGGGTCTTGCATTTCAGGCAGTTGCACTCTGTGTTCCAAGGTACCCCAAAACTTTGCCAAATGTTGCTTTAAAAATGTCCTTCTGACCATTAATACAAAATCCTAGTCTTTCCAGAGAAATAAAGTCTGATATCAAAGACTTCCACAAATGTATTGTAGGAGGTTCGTCTCCTACCCACTTGGTCATGATAGCCTTTCGGCCCAACACAAGCAGAAAATGTACAGTGTTCTTATGTGGTCCCAGTGTTTCAGGGATATATCCCAATAAACATGATATTGGATTTAGTTGTAGCTGTTGCTTGATTATCACACCATCTTCATCACATACATTTTTCCAAAATCTCTGAATCTTTACACATTCCCAAAGTTTGGAGCAAAATGACTTTTTTATGCACTCAAGTAAAATGGAGCCTTCCCAAGAGCCCACTATTTTTGTTGATAACTTCAAAACTTAGTTTGCTCATGCTTTATGTGACTTTTTCCCAGGAGGCCAGTAGGAAATAAGTTCACTGAGTGGTGAAAATGGCTACATGTTTGGCATCAACCATCTCGAACTGACACCCATTTTCGTTAACTTCCCTTGCCATGCATCTCCAAATGTTCTAAACGTGTTGTGTTTTAGATCAGGGGAACATGCAGGATGCTCCAAAAGAGAGAGCTTATTCTGGAGGAAGTTCAGAAGAAGACGGAAGACGGACAGACAATGGGATCTTGAGGCTCAGTGCCAGAGATTTTTTTTGTCTTGGTCGTTGCTTTTTTGTTCCATAATCATCAGGATCTTCTGAATAGTTTAAAATGACTGTTTAACTGTGTCCAACCTCAGCAGTGACGGCACGTTGTGAGAGACCTTGCTTATGCAACTCAAAAATCTGACAATGTTCAAAGAGTGAAACTTTTTTGCCTTTGCCACAAGGAGGTTATGACAGCATGAATCCCTGGCAGAAAATTATGTTGAATCCACATTTGTGCGTAGATTTTTGCTTTTAAAGGCTGTGGTTTTAAACTTTTGATCCAAATTTTCTTCAAATATTTTGTCTCTCCCATTAAGTCTTTTTGCATTCCGAAACTCTACCTCGAACCTTTCTATGATCTAATAATGCAAGAATGTGCAAAGACTGAATAAACTCAGCTTCTACAACTAACAATACACATCTCACAGGTAGGTTTTCTGCATGTATGTAAGTCTGCATGAGCAAAGAAATGTGAAGTTTGCTTTGCAATTTTCTTGATTGACTATCTCATGAGCCATAAATCACCTGTTCAACCAAAGCCCAAAACAAGTAATGCACCATGCAACGAGCCGCTACAACATCAAGTCCCATTGTAGGACACAATAGGGGGTCTACAAATGATAAAGCAATGTGAGGTGAGCCCCATTAGAAAGATGTATGTAGTATAAATATGCATGTTGCTGACTGACGGTGTTCCTCCTGAGATGTAGTGCAGAGCAGACAGGCTGAGTCTGTGTGATGGAGCGCTGCGTGATTGATGCCGCGCTTAATCTCTGTGTCAGATCATTGAGCTCATCGGCTGGGGGAAAACCCGCATCCTATAGATATACTGTACCAGCAATGAGACAGGAAGCAGAAAGAGCCTTTGATCTCTTTCCTATCTTTATGCACGGTCTTAATTGTTGTCATCATGCAGGGGACAGTTTGGATACAGTTTATGTTGTGAATTTGGGAGCTCACAACAGTAACCAGTGAGACCAATATGTGAATCAAACACACCCACCATAAGTGTAGCCTGCATGCATGCATGTATGTATGGAGCCTGAGGTAGGAGCTCCCCTCTGTGCTCTCCACAGGGCTGAAATACACCCTCCCTTGTGTTGGCCTTGATTGTAAGCCTGTTAATGTGCATGTTGGTGTGTGTGTTTGCACATGTGTGTGTGTGCATGTCTGTTCTCTGTCAGCCACCTGTCACATGCAGTGATGTTGCCTTGCAGAGGATCAGCCTATTTGACAGTAATCCCATTTATCTTTCATCATGTTGCTTTTCTCTGGTTGTCTTATCTCAGCACCGGGTTGTCCCTGTTACTGTCCATTATGTGGTTTGTCCCTGCAGCGAGAGCACACAGGGATCTCGGTATCTTCATGTGTAATGTTGCGGACTGGATGTTTTCCTGCCTGGGTGCACAGAATGCTCCTTGATGTAGTGTCTGCGAGGGCTGATATGGCTGTTGATCAAAAGCAGAGACTGAGCACTGACTTGACCAGGTGGTGATTTCAGGTTCAACTTCATTTAGTTTTATGGAGCTCCATCTAAAACAGACTGTCAAGGCCTTTATGGAGGGTTCATAAATCTAAATAGTCAACCTTAAATCACTGGAAAGAATAACAGAACTCAGGGCTGCAAGTTTAATATTTTAATGAGTTTGGGTTCAGCTGGATATCTTCTTATTTGAGCTTAAATTTTGACATTCACACCACCAATCAAAGCTTTTAGAAAACCTCAATTTTTCCAGTTTTTAATTTGAAGTCATGCAGGTCAAGTCCAATGAATAAATTGAAGTGTTTCAAGGGAAAGTGGTGAGCTTCCATGAGTTAATATAAAAGGTAAGGTTAATTTAAAACTGAAAAATAATGAACATTTCACAAATATGCAAAAAGGCCCTTTAGCAAGTACTCTGCAGTGATTGAGACTGACCAAGCCTTGAAAGTTGGTGCTACCAGTTTCTACAGGTGTCACAAGTTTTTTTGATTAAACGAGATAGAAAAAGAGACACAAAGCATCAGAATATTTAGAGAAACAGGTCTTTCTTTCAGAGAAATTAAGCCAAAGAAAGTCAAGGTGAGCTCGGTGAGTGAGTGGAGAGTTTCCTTCAGCATCCAAAGACTTTCAGAAACTGGGACTGGAAACTCTGACAGGTAGAAGTTTGATGGAGCCAAAACCAAACCAGAATCAGAAGACAAGTTTCCAAGTCAACAGCTTCAAGCTTCACAGCTTAAAGAGGTTAAAGAGGTTAAAGTATACAGTCTTGGTTTTACTCCCTGTGAAGGGAAGACTTTGAGGTGCAGTTTGACAAATCAGACTGCAGAAAGACAGACATCCATCACTCAGATGGAGTCAGAAGGAGAAAACGAGGCTCAGCTGGGCCGTCAAACACTGCTAATGGACTACTGAAGACGAAAAGATGGTGCTATGAAATCAAAAATTGAAGTCCTTGCTTCATCATGCAGGATTTTTGCACACAACATGTCAAGTTGGCCAAGGAGAGGATGGTTACTTAGTGATGGTTTGGGATGAGCTGAAAAGAAGAATAAAAAAAAGAAACTTACAAATGCCCATAATTTGGTGGAACAGAGTTGGGTAGAACTTTCTGAAGAATATTTGATTTCCATTATAAAAAGAATGCAAGGAGTGTGTCTAGCTGTTATATCTTGAAAGACTGACATTGAATGACAACATTCATAAACATACATTAAGCCTCCTTCAACTTAATGGAAGATGTCATGTCTTCAACTTCAACTTCAAATTAAGTGTTACCAAACACTTTTTGGATTATGAATTGGTTCCATAACTTGTTTTTTAATGTTTACTTTTCTACACTTTTGTTTCAGAGTACAATGGGGAATTAAACTGCGTCACTTTCAACAGAAAAATGGAAAAATGTAGGTGCTCTAAAACTTTTGATCAGCAGTGTATGGTACACAAACATCACATCTTCACATGTTGCAGAATGATTTATCTTCCTGTGTGCTTGAAGTGTGTTCATGCACATGCGTGTGTCTCCACTGTGCATGCATTAGGTCCGTATAATGTGATTACTGTATCTGCCTGCTCTGTGGGTCTTTCCACAGAGAACAGACAGCCTAATCTTGTTGGTTGCTAGGAACTGGACGGGCTGGAGAATGGATGAGACAGACCATTCTGTATCCCCATCAAAGAGCTTACCACACTGGGCCAGACCTGATCTAATATCAAGGAGGGGGGAATAAATGGGTGTTTGTGGAAGGGCTCTATGCATTTGGTTGGGAACAATCCTATTATGAAAGGCATTGTGGCTGCGTGTGGTCGCTGTGAAGCTGAGAGGCAAAGAAAGGTGCGGCTCCTTCACGACTGCAGCCTTCAGGGTGACATTTACATTAGTTTGTTTCATGAATATTTCCAGAAATGAAAGGTTTGGTGAATTAATGTGCAAATGAAACAGAGGAATGCATAATTATAATGGGAAGGGACTCAGATTGGAGACACTCCGTCACATTAACATGCTTCGTGCGCTCTGCGGGCTAATCATTCGTCAACAACCGTTGGAGAGGATTTCTCTGAAAATGCATCGGCTTAAAGGTTACCACCTCCTTGTTTTTCTGTCTTAAAAGCTTGACAAGAGTTCAAATCCAGGATCACTAGACTCCTTGTTTAGAGCTTCATCTTAATGTGAAACAGAGAACTGAAATACTCCCGACCTGTGACATTTTGAGGAAATACAACATGACACCACTTCACCTGTGCCTTTTAAAAGAGGACAGTCATTATCCACATTACTGCAGGGGGTCATTTGCAAGGTAAAAGTGCATTCAAGGTACTAAAATAAGACATGCACAGCAGTCACTTTTCGCCAAGATGAAGTTTTTGACCTGTATTCAGAAATCAGAACCGCATTTTTCAACTTATTCTATTTTTTTCAACTGTTGTTTATGAATAAGTTTGGTCTGCTGTTGGTTCATTGATACATGAAAAATAAACATCAAAATAAACCTACCTGTCTATCCAATAAAAGATCTTTGCATTTTTGAAAACTGAGTCCCTCCAACTCAACCACAAACAAGGCTTCAAATTATTCAATCAATAGTTTTTTAAATATTTAATGTACTTTAAAGTGCACTTTTAGAACAATGAAAGTAAGTTTTCACGGTTTTGTGGTCAAATTCAATGTGTTTTCCATTAAAGGAGATAAGAAGAAGAAGTCAAACATCTTGAGTTTGTGGTGGCACAACAGCTCTTTGGATAATGTCAGATGTCTCTGCTTCCTGTAAATACTCAAAAACAAAAAACACGAGTTATGATTCATAATATTGACCATTTTTCAGTGCTCTGCTGAAATAACATTATGTACTCTGTGACGTGCTGTAAATTCACTGGTACAACATTAAAGGTCTTTATGATGATTTTTAATCAAGCTTCACAGAACATGTTTTAAATTAAATATTCAACAAAGCTATAAAAGTTCACATTTGGTTGGTTCTGTGTTTCTCTTCATCACTTCTGTGCTATGAAAAGCTTGACGTAAAGTGTATTGTAGAGTTTTCCACAGGGGACGTAGTTATAGGCTCTATATTCTAAGCATTATTCTGCACTTTATTCATAACACTGCTGCTGGGCTTTTAACACATTTGAGAAACAGACAGACATTACACCAGCTCTTCACTGACTTCCTGTGAGTTTTAGACCTGATTTAAAAGCTTTAAGTGACCAGACTTTGCCTAATTTATGTGGCCTGAAAACTTCCAATGAGCCTGACAGCTGCCTGAGGTTTCCAACTCTCAATTGGTCACAAGATGTGACCGAGTGTTTGCAGTTTGGCTGCACCGATGTTGAACCTTTCACATGCAGGAGTCAGGTTGATAAACTCAGTGACTCTTTGAGATTACCTCTAATGGAGAACATTTTCCCAAGAGAGATTGCTGATGTTTACGCAGCATGTAAGACTGCAGAAAACTGACGACTTATCGTCTGGTATCAAGAGACACCTCAGGGAAAGGTGAGGTCTTATTTCATCTGTCTGTATTGATGGCACAAGTATGTTTGAACACCGTTGGTGACAAGAAATCACTGATTGAAGTAGAAAACAAGTCAAGCATTCACATGATAAATATGTCAGTAAGAGCTGCTTGTTCTTGGTCACTTCCACCAAATCATGTATGTCCCCCAGAACATACAGAACTTAAAGAGTGAGTATGAAAGTGTTAAAATTCATGCCATCACACTCTCCTCTTCCACTTCACTGATACATGCTGAACATCCAGTTCATCCTTCACCCACGGCTGACATTTCCAAAAGTATTACATCCCAGCACACACTCATGTGTAACTGAGCTGCTCTTATCTTTGTGAAATCTGGTTGCTCCATGATTCTTTTATAGTCGGGTAGAAAAGAAATCAACAGCTTTTCAGACCAGGATACAAGGCTCTGAGTCTTGATGTCTGTGCTTTGTCCATCTACTATAGCAGTGCAGATTCAATATCTGTCTTTAAATTAATAATGTTGGTATCTCTCTGTGAGTACGTGAGTAGGAATCATTTATGTGCGAGAAAGTATCGAGATTTTTTGAAACACTGGAGCTGAAACTTTCCTGTTCTCATACACAAGTCTTCAGATACTAACTTGATCATCTTTTCCAAATTACAAAGAGGCTGAGAACTAAAAATGCTAAATTTTTAAAAATCCCGCATGGAAGAAGCTGGGAGCTAAAGTATGATCTAAAACGTACCCAGAACATCTCCTCCTCTTTTATTTTTGTAAATACCATCTTTCCTTTGGCTTCTACATTTGGTGACGCATGTTTCATGTACAAATATAAGCATGGCATTTTTGTCCAGGGCAGTTAAGCCAGCACTGATCATTGCTTCCTATTTAAAACAGTGTTGGCGATTTATTTCAAGACAAACTGTTGGTGTTAGTAAACGACAACAACTGATGCCAATTTCTTCGGCAGTTTCTAAAATGTTATCACCGACCCGGTGGTTGTGTTAATGTGCACTTGAAGGACAAACATTCAGGGACAAAATGCAGCATAAATCATCCATAAAATGACTCTGAGCAGAGGCTGTTATGTGCTGCCACCGAGCACAAAGATCACCTGCAGGCAGTTTTACTGCATTAATGTGTTTGAATGACTTGCATCAACCAGGCATCAACTACACAACAAGCTGTAAGGAAAAAAAATGCTTCAAAGACCATTTAGAGCTTTGTACAGCGAGAAGAGTTAAACAACATCAGACATTTAACGGTGCAGTTCAAGTGATGACAGGGAGCTGGTTTGGAAACTAAAGACACTTTGAAGGTAGGGTCTGTAGGAATTTTCATAGCTGTTTGTAAACACAACATCCACTTTGTCTACTGCTACGTGAATACCCAGTGAGCACCTGCAGCATCAAATTTCTACATGGGGGGGACTCAAGAGCTGTACACCTGACTTCCTGCAGAAAAATGAGGTATCCTGTAATCATTGAATCATTATTTCCCCGTCAACATGCAAAGTCGCTCGCCCACTGAGTGAGCTGTGATTGGCTACTCTCTGCCAAGAAACATCTCAAGACAGAAACTCACACATGTATAGAGGCCCATAGATGATGATTGAGCAGGACTATGCCCACAAAAGTTGACATTTTATTTTTTAGAAAAATCCTGCAGACTCTTCCTTAAATGGTGGAAACTGCAGCCAGACTGTCAAAACAAAAAAGGACGCCAGAGCCAAACAGAATAGTGATAACAAAAAACAAAAAAGGACGCCAGAACCAAACAGAATAGTGATAGAGCACAGGCTAAATCACAGGTTAAGACGTTTTTGATGATGATCAATCCAACTCACATGCACTGGATATGCTGCAGTGGTTCGTTCAAACTTAAGAGTCAATAAAATGCCCTTCTAGAGTTGGTAGATGAGTACGGAGCCCCCTAGGGTCAAGGAGAGATGGTTTTTTTGGGAGGACCTTTGTGTTCCATCACAATACCTTTTTGTCTTCAGATCCTTCTGATTCATGTTCTCACTTTCACTCAGAGGATGGATCCAGAAAAGTTAGAAAGATAGAGATCCAATATGATACTATATACTATATAACTCATCATCAGAGCATTTCAGAATCAACACAGACACGTCTCTGCAGTCACAGCAATGTTGACTGCGAGCTACAATTGTAATTTTCTCAAAACGAGTCATTGCTTTGTGCTGGGAAACCTGCATTGGCTGCAACACAGAGGCAGCTGGTGCTGGGATGCTCCAAGACCGTCTGAAAATTGCAAAATGGAAACAAACACAAAAAGGTATTGCGAGGGAACGCAAAAGTCTTCCCCCCGAAAAAACTAAACTACGCTACAAACTTAGTTTACAAAGTTTGATCGTTGTCACCTTCCCAACAATAGTGCTACAACTAAATGCATTACCTTGTCCCTTTGCCTTGTTGGTAGAGTAAAAAGGAAGATCCAAATGTGCACCTTGGCAGGAGTCTTGTCTTTATGACAGTGGGTGATGAAGCTCAAAGGAAATGGAGTCTTTATCCTGGAGAAACAACTACAGATTCTGGCCACAAGTGTCACTCAATCAACACCAAACTGATTGTCCTCACGGAGCCTTCAGCTGAAAATTGCAGTCGGAGCAGCAAATGGTGAAGCAAATTCAGCCAGATCACTATTTTAATTAAATATCTGAGAAGGTGTTACCAGGCGACAAACACCTTACAGCCTGTTAGGATTAATTCACTGACAGCACTGAATCAATACAAGTGTAAGTTTTGAGAAACAACTCGAGAAAGGAGTTATATAAATGATCACAACAGAGAGAGGCGAGTGGTATTACAACAAAGTGCCATAAATCTGCCAAAGAGGACAACAAAATTATTCAGTACAAGGTCTGAGAGTTTCCTGTACAGGTGTGTGTGTGTGTGTGTGTGTGTGTGTGTGTGTGTGTGCAGGTAGAAGCAGGTGGAATTATGAGTCTCACCTCATAAAGCAGTGATTCAGGAATGAATAAAGATATACTGTGCGTCAGCCCAGCAGCCGTAACAACAAACAGGAAACCCTGCATTGACTTTCTCGTCTGTGTTCAGCCTCCAGCCAATCTAACAGCCGTCCGGCGGATTAAAGATGTGAAGGGGCGATAGGATTTGGTCACACAGAGAATTAGAAGGGGGGCCGTTCGTTTCTCTCGTTGCAGGAATAAAATTGCCTTCAGATCGATAACCCGCTGTCAGACATGACTTGAGTGATCTGGCTGTTATCCCTAGGTTGAATACCAAAACATCTCATGGTACACTGAGCCGACACACTGCAGATGGTTGTTTTCAAGTTCAGAGAGAAATATAGACGGGCTGACAAAACGTACGTCATAGTGGGGTGTCGTATCCTTGGGTAACCTTGTGGAGAAAAATGACCTGATGCATGAGAAAACCAGTGAGAACAGCATCAATTCTTGTGTCAAATAATGGACAAAAACAAGAAGATTTAAACTCTTTGTCAAGTAATGTGCAAAAATCTCTTTGTCAAAATTATGATCAACATAAATTTCATTCTGCTTCTGACATTTTGTAGACTTCTCAAGCAAGGTTTTGAAAATCTCCACCATGAGCACAAAAAGCCTGAGAGTGTGCATCAGGACATGGACAATGCCAACAATTGCACAAAACATCACCATTCATGGAGGGGGAAACGTGTTTTGACAGAGAATTGGTCAGAAGCAAAAGCTCTTATTAACTTTCCAGTAAGTTTTGTTCATCCTGGGATCTGGTGCGATAAGAGAGCCCAACGCACTTATCAGAACGAACGTGTGACATGGACAAAGGTGATGAATACATCTCCAATTCATCTTTCCTCAAGGACTACCTTTCAGCCCCGAGCTATTCAGCAGTATCTCTTTGGCAGCAGAGATATTCAGCCTCAGCTCCCTGAAGATGGATATCTATCATCTGTTGGGTGCAGAAGTCACTCTTTCTGCAGCTCTTAATCAAGCAACAGATTCTGCCAGCGTATGTTTCAGACGACATGGACGTACATTAAGTTGGAGAGCATGACTGTATCTATTCCTTGTACTGTTTCTTTCATCTGGTTTTCTGAATGTTATATCTTCATCACTTGGTGTGTTTTAACTTATTTTTAGACCTTTCTTGTCTATTGATATTTTTACTTGTTCTTTTAGCCTTAGCACTGCTGTCACTTTGTCTTGTCTCGTGTTGTTCTGAGTAGAGCTGAAAGATATAGACAAAATTTCATATCTTGATATTAATGCCAGATATCTAGATATCAATACGATACAGTACAATACGAAACAATATGACTCTGGGATTGGAGAAAACTAAGCTTTTTTCAGAAAAATAAAAGCAGCGTAATATAAAAGGATGCGTAAAGTGTGGTTAATTGATTAGAGCTCTACCAAATACCAAATTTTACAGTATCAAACACCACTAGTTTTTAGATCTAATGACTCGGTTTTGGTTCAGACTCAACTTCTGGAAACTGTGCATGAGTGAGTGACGGGTTGAGTCAGCAAATCAAATCAAATTAAGACCTAAATTAACCTTTGATTAAATCAAGTAATTACCCCATTAATTAGTCACACCTGTGATATTTCCCACAATTCACATGTCAAATGGTCCACCTGCAGCTGAAGTACCCAGCGGAGTTGAAATAAAGGATAAGGACTTTGTCAGCTGTATGTTCATATAAAAACTAAACTCTAAAAATATGCAAAGACACGAGTTTAGCGTGGCTGCACACTGCATGACATCTATTTACTGACCTGTGTGCGTCACACTTTGCTCACTCAATTAAACGGCAATAAATGCCTGCAAGCACCACAGGTTGATGTACAGATGTTTCGCCCACAGACACACACACACTTTTTATTCTCTGCTTTTGCTCACCTGAACATACAGAAACACAAACACGCCACAGGACATCATCTCCACTTGAATGACTCCTCCAAAAGTGAGAAAGAGAAGTGACAACTGGCTTTAGCATCTTATCCCACCAGTGTTAAAGCAAGCTGCTAAAACCTACGACAGCTAACAAGGTAATTAGCTATCTAATCCGCAAATGAGCAGAGCTGTCCTTCTGTGGATGTTTGTTTGGTTGCTTGTTCAATGAGCCGTTCGTGTCCATGCATGCACCAAGCTGCCAAATTGGTGGAGCTGAGGATGTAGAGTCTGGCTCGTTCATGTGTCAGACTGCAGGCTGCTGTCTGGATGTGCAGTTAATAGAGTCAAGCTTCCTGACTGTAACATGTATGTTAAGGTGTTGAATTGTGTTGCATGGATTTCAGTCAATTTAAGGAAGCACCATGCCTCATGAGTGTGTGATATATTCAGGAGCTCGGCCGCGCAAAAGCTTCTAAGTCCAGTCATAAATTTAAGAATCGATGAGCAGGAAACCAATAGCAGAAAGCCAGAATCGCAGATATATGATGTTGTTTTCCTGAAACTGATTATCCCAGCAGCGTTTAACCAATCAGAGGTGTTTGAGGGGAGTTTGATTAATATCAGCGTGTGGGCATTAGAGAAATGAAGACGGAGAAAAATAGAGGAATTTAATATTCTGAGTGAAGGATCTATTTTTAAAGGACAAATGAAACCAAACAGCTTTCTGTGCCACAACAACAAAGACTTAAATCAAGAGGGGATAACTTATCATTCAAATAGATGAGTTTGTGTAAAAACTTCTTTTTTTGCCTGTTTGGTTTTCTCAATATCTTGATTAATTTTATGAAGCAAAGCTAAAATTATGAAGTTGTTAGTTAAACATATTGATGCCCAGACATACTTCATCAAATATTATCGGGTTGGTCAGTTGAATCTTCTTCCTTTATCTACATACATTTCATTTTCTCGATTAATTAGTTCCCAACTTCAAACTTATTTGTGTTGTTATTTCAGAAAAACAATGCCTGTTTTCCCAAGATAAACAGATAATTTTCTGGCTATTTAAGAAACAAACCAAGCTGCTTTTCTGACGCTGCCCACACGATTGAGGTCAACAAGTATTTCTGCAAATCTTTCTGCTTTTTCTACTTTAGAGAAAGTAGAGATGAACAGAGAGCTCAGCCTTCATAACTCAAAAAAGAGGGAAAATAAGTTGAGATTCTGGTAAAATAATGTAAAATTGACGTGTTAACTGGAGAAGAGAGAAGAAATAATTTTTGACTTTTCAGGGCTTTCCTTTTGACATCATGGCATCAAATCTGGAGCTTCAGTGGAAAGTGCAGGAACTTGAGGTAGGCAGTGTTGCAAAATTTGGTATCAATCACATACTGAATCAATATAGGGCCAGTAATGCCAATATTGATACCAATATCAATACTTTTTAGATGGAAAAGCAGCTTGTCCAAATGAATCAAGATTAACTCACAACCACTAAAACTAATGTTTCTGTTCATGAATGGAAGTAGGAAACTAATTTGTCAGTCAGAAAATGATCAAGTGCTTCATTTTTTTCCTTCTTTGCTGTTCAACTGTATTTTTTTTGCCTTTTTCTGCCTTTGTTTTTTTCCTTTTGGTTTTACATATAGGGTGTGGAAAAAAAAACACAGAGACACAATGAGTCAACAGCCTGCCCCGTCTCCAACACTTTATCTGAGTCAGACGTAAGTAACACGGCACAGGATGGCACCTCAGTTTTTGCAGAGTACAAAACAGTCCTTCAAATGAATCCAAAGCATATCAATTCATATGATTCATGAGAGCTGTAATAAATCTACAGTTATTTAATTTCATTGGCTAATTTTTTAAGAACTTTATGCCAAAACTACAGAAGCTGACAAGTGCAGAACACTTCCAATGGCTGAAGGAGTTTTGGAGGATTCAGGAGAAACGTGCTGTGATGCAAGTGACACAATTTCAAAATAAATGTGTGAAGCAACTGGACAGGAGAAATGCATCGTACAGTGATTCCTAACCTGTGGGTCATGGCCCCCTGGTGGGCCGCAAAGGTATTGCAAGTGGGTCGCCAAGATAGTCTGATTTTTGTGTGTGAGGTGTGTGTGGGGGCTGTAATTACATAAAGATAAAAACATACAGAATGTTTTATATGTTAAACTCAGTCCCGTTCAAAAGGATTTTTGCTTCTCTCACATTTTTACACTCTATGGTTTCATTTTTCTCTCTCTTTAGCAAACAGTTGGTTTTCTGTAAATTTTCAAAGAGGACATGAGAAGCCCAGCAATGTTGATAAACTTCATCTTTTCTGCTCAGTTGACACATTTTTTTTTTATTGTGGATACATTCAGGTACAGTGCGAAACTTGAGAATCTGACAACTACACCAAATTTTTTCATGTTTTGGATTGGATAAATGGTTTGCAAATGCCAGTTATTTAAAAAGTATGTGGCATTTTTTTTCTCAGCAGATTCATGTTTTGATGGAAGAAAAAAGTAGCAAATCCACCTTGACGTAGACTTAGACATGATGATTTACAGTGTAGAGCGAGTCTATGGGGAGACATGATTTCTTCCGCCTCTGTGATATATCATGAAGAACAGAGGAGGCTGGACTTGCATTAATTAAGGTGCTAAAGTTGAGTTATTGCTGTTTATGAGCACTGGGAGACACCCTTGACTTAAAAGCATAACAAAGAATTTATTAACATGTAAAGAAGGATATAAAGTCTGAATGTGATGTTAAACTTGGATCTGTGTGCCAGGTTGTGAAATGAGTCTGTTATTTTTCATTATGTGCTCTGCTCAGTCTGCTTTTGATCGTGTGGGCGGCTTTTTAAAGCAGGCAATGTGTCAGTGATAATCAGCATAATGAAGATTTAGAATACATTTTAATATGAACTGAAAATGGCTTTCCTTTTGTTTTTTCTATCCAAGCATGCCATTTCACAGGTCTGTTAAACCTTCAGGCAGACACCTTGACTGAAACAAGTGGGTTGATTTTAAGGGTGTCTGCACTGTGGGTGGTATATAAGCAGAAAGGTGGACAATAAAAAGAAACATTGATGTCAAAAACTTCTGTTGATTCTCATTACTGCAGAGGAAAATAAGTAATATTCAGGTATAGATTTAATAAAACCGTCCTGTGTTCCATCTCCTCCCTGAGGTCTCCATGTTATTATTGTTGTTTATGTAACCCTTCATAATTAAATCACGACTACAGATGCTATATGATACTATGTATATGTGCAGACAGAGAATCAGAGGGATTTCATCCTGTGCTGAGAGGACAATAGGAATTTTTCATCTTGACATGCGTCTCACAAAATCAGATTTGGTGTCAAAGCTCTCCAAAAAACACAATGTCCTCAGCAAACTGGGAGGCAGAGCCCATCAGTCGCAGCGTGTTCACTTTTTGGTCATCTCTAATGCTCTGCATGTAGCAGCGCGGGGGGGGGGGCTCTGCTCAGTCTCTCTACTGCTCTCTTTTCAATTTAGATGTGAACTCATTAAATCCCTGGCTCAGGGAAAAAGCCATAAAGAAGTCAAACCCAAGAACTGCAAATCAAAGTTTGTACATGTACATTAAAAAAAAAACAAACAAACAAAAAACAACAACATGTAAATGATAGCCAAAAATGGCAGCTGAGAATTTGGCTGTTTGTGAGAGAGTGGGATGAGGTTATTTTTGGCTACAAAGGGCCCTGGATTAGAAGAATTAGTGGTAGGACAATGTTTTTGGAGACTTCATGCAATCAAATTTAAACAGCCTATGCATGATCAAGATTGGAAAACCATTACAAACCACGACAAGCAAAATATAGATTCTGGCAATATCCCTAAGCCTCATAAAAAGTGAGGAGAGAGATGGTGGTCACAAGTGGAGGACGAGTCTTACAAAATGGCGGCCTCAAGTCAGCAACAACAGGTGAGGTGGGTGAACTGGAGAGCAGTCACCTATGAGGTCATAACATGGACCCCCAAATCTCAACACCAGACACCTGAAAGGTCTGTGGTCCAGCTCTGCTACTTTGTGTATTGATAGCATTTGTCAATTCACACCAGCTAAGCCACATCGCTGTATTGTATTGTTTTCTTTATATCCGTTTTAGTCTTCTTTCAATGCACTTTTATTCTTGTAAGGTGACCTTGAGTGCCATGAAAGGCGCCCTTAAATAAAATTTATCATTATTATCATTATTGCTGACAGACAGCTGAAGCCGCCAGACTAAGGAGTTCCCCCACTTCTTACTCTAGATAAATCTCTCTTCATTCATGTTGTGCTGTAAAACCTCAAACCTGCTGACTCCGCTCATGTTGGTTTGTTGTTATGGTCAAGCTAAATACGAGTTGATTTTGACATAGTTTGTTTTATTTTGAAAGTTCTTTTTGATGGTTTCTAGGCACTCTAGGTCCTGTCAATTCAATTCAATTAAAAAAAAAGGTTCACTGGCATGATAAACAAACGTTCACATTGCCAAAGCAGGTGTGATATGAAAAACACGTACACACAGTTTAACATCTAGTTAAATAAACTTAACAGATGTGCAAAAAGAGCATGCAGTGCAAAATATAAAATAGATATAAAATATTACCAAGATAGACTATATCTCTGTACATTAGAAACATTACAAAGTTACAAGTATTAGCTTGAGAGCGTAAAAATATTATCAATAAGTGTACAGAGTGTTTGATATTGGCATTATATATATTTACAGGATCAGTCAAGGGCCTGAGCCTCAGTCAGTGTTAAAAGAGGTTTCTGGTCCTGTCCTGCTTTTTCTTCCCTATGGCAAATTAAAGCATCAAAGCTCTGGCATCCAGCAGAAATAGGATTGCTGTGTCACTTGATACCAGCTGTACCAGGCACAGAATGGATCTAGTGTGAGTTGAAACATTGACTTGAATGGAAACGGATTTGATCTGTTGCTGTGATGGAGCAGAGTCAGTGTGTTTAAGCCGTAACATTGCTGATGTGGCTAGAAAACCATCTGCAAGCTCTGTGACTCCAAAAGATTCAGCTTGTAACGCAACTTAGCAAGTGGCAAGTCAGCTCTGACTCAAGGTGGCATCATTACCAGGTCCTGCACAAGCTGGTGTTGGAGTTACAGGTTTAAAACAAATAAAATCAGCATGATGGTAGAACTGGACCATCAACTGAGGTTAAGATCATCCTGACAGCTTGACAGTTAGACATGATCCTGTGATCAACCTCTACAAGGGCAAGAATTATGGTGGAGCTCTCTTTCTCTATGGAGGAAGTCATGGAGAAAGCCTACAAGTGGAAGATGGAGAAGTACTGCAGCATGCATGGATGCAGGGTTGAATGCATCCACCTACGTTGCAACTCCTTCAAACACCAGGGTGACTGGAGTTAAGTGGGGAAAGCTCTGCAGGAGCTGAGGAGGCTGAGGACGGAAGTTTGTGGTTCTGGCTCAGAGGAAACAACACTAAATGGAGCATGACTAACAGCAGCTGGTGGATGTTTACTATTTGTATTAATCTGAAAGTAAATTCTGGCAAATATCAGTGGTCTGGTCTTGGTCCAGGCTTAATATGACAGAAAAGTTACATAGAAAAATTAAACGTGATGCAAGTCTCGTTGACAGATAGGTTCAACACCTTTACTACCAAGGCAACAAAACACCTGCATGAACAAACAGGTAGGTGGAGAAGAATTATCTACTCACAAAATTCATCAGAATTGTAAAGCCACAAGTTAGCGTCTGATCACAGCTCTGGCAATTAAAAAAGAGGTGACTCAATCAAGTGCGGAGAATTTCTCAACTCCACTACTTGTTGGTCTTGTCAAGAAAAAATAATGGCATCACATTTGCATTTGTTGGGTTCTTAAACAGCAGCGGGGTAGCTGTCATCACTCACAGCTCCAGCTATTTATAACTGCAGCCATTAAGTTATCAAAGGAACCCATAAAACATAATGGGTGGTGATTTCTCATCCATCAGAATCAACTGTCAGCAAAATGATTAGTGATTAATTTATAGGATTCAGTTTGAAACGCTGACTTTCTGAGGTTGGGTTTCAAAGAAAAAGATGATTAAAAGCTCAAATGAAAGAGTTATGTTCTCGAGTCTTTCAACAAATATAAAAAGAAAGTTATGACTGCAAGTCTGTCATTACAAGCTGGTAATAGAATACTAACTCAAGATATCCGAGAAATCTATTAAGGAAGCATTTTATTCAATACATAACATGCCAGTAATACCGTAAAATAATGAATCGCTGAGGTCAGGCTGACAAATCAAACACAAATAAGTATTTTGACCACACAGTTTGGGACTCAATGTCTCAAAAATGGCTTTATGTTCAGTAGAACTAAAGTGGAACCAAATATGATCATAATTTATGAAACAAAACCATGTTGTACTGAGGGAGACTTGGATTCTGAGATTTAAGTCAATAGTACATAAATAATTTAATTATGTTTAAAATCAAGACAGAATCAGGTAAATTTTGATTTCCAACTATTTAATTCTTTTTGCAAGCAGTGAAGTTGCCCTCTGCTGGTCGATTAAAGTGATTGTAGGTTTAAAGAACTCTTATATTGGAAACAATTGTAAACTCATTAATCCACTTTGATTAAGTGCAGTTTGTTAAATATCTGGAAAATAAAAGGCTTAATTTGTTCTTATAAGCCAGGAATAAAACAACAAATCGATAACTTTAGGGCTGTTCTTTGGCATGAAAACACTTTCAGTTTATTTTTCAAAGCTAAATCCCAGTCCATTTATATCCGTTTTTATTTTTACCTGTGTAGAGACTCACCTTGTTTTTATGCAACAATGCTTTTATTTTGAAATTTTATCCAGGACAGTAATCTGGTAAGAGATGTGACATGCACAGCTCTTTTTTCAATCTTGCCGTGATATTTTGTAAGAAAAGAGTCCCAAACACACAATGTTAACTATTATATGACTAAATATTTATCCTTGTGTGACACCGACACCCCTCCTTCACATTCGTTTAACACCCCAAAACTACGTCTTATATAGATAAAAACATATATTATGGTCAAATTCTGCCCTTTACGGTTGGTTTGTACCCTTGGTGCTTTGAGGGAGAGATGCACAAAACATGAGTTTAAACAAATGTGTTGTCTTTGTACTTTTCTCGCATTCAACAGAAGAAGAATAGAGGAGTAAATGTGTTCTGTACTGAGGCATCTCAAGAGTCCACTTTAACTCCTCCATATTCAGTCTGTCGCCCTGGCACAATGTTGATGCCCAGATTTCTGATTTGCTAGACTTATTTTCTACCCAAAAAGTGCTGTCAATAAAAACAATACCAGCCTGAAATACAGAAAAATAAAAAAAGGGGGAGGTGGAAGTATTGATTCTGAGGTCTGGAATCAGGCGCCAAGGCGAACAATGAATTGAGTGGATCAACAATGAACAACCCTTATTTATCACAATGAAAGAAAATGTCACTCAAGGCAACAGAGGGGCCTAATGGTGTGTTTATGGCACAAAGTCCAAGTACACATCAGTCTGTGGCTCCATATTTATGTTCGTTTGGTTTCTGAAACATAAAATTCCTTTTTAAACTCTGTTTCGCAGCTGACCTGTTGAGCTGCAGTCACTCTGCTACCCACAAGTCACATTGTGCCTGAATATAAGTGAAGCAGTAAATTACCTGAGAATCAGACATGTTTGATCAATCTGCTGAACATGATCATAACTTAGGGTCGAGGCCAAAACGAACAGGGCGACTGTGACTCTCCATCAGTCACGCAGGCTTTGAAAAGAAGCCATCAAACGGGATGAGTTTGTCTCTCAAGGCTCCTGTTGTAACACGTAGAATTAATCCTCCAGAACAACCCTTGTGTTGAAAAAGGAATCACTCTCATCAGGTGTGATCCGCGGGCAAAATTAAAGTGTATAAGTGTCCTTCAGACTGATTATTTGATTGGCTCTTGCTCATCTAACTTGGCCTCAGATAATTGTGCAAATCTTTGAAAATGTCTGAGTATATGCTGGGGAATTTGGAGCAAATGGAAGGGATTGTTTCTCTTGCAGCATGACAAAATTCCCAATGACTCTTTGCTTTGCATTGAAAGTCATTCTGGATTTAAGTTAAGCAACACAAACAGAGACGTACTGATTATCCTCCACTTTCGGGACACACCTTCCTCTATCGTAGCTTTACTGAGCTGCTGCTGTCATTATCAGGCTCAATAAGCTTATCATGTTGATTAGTGAAACATTTCCGAGGATTATTCCAGGATTATTGCAGGATTAAAATTCCATTTCTTGCATCAATTACTCAGGTAAAACCTTCCCTCACACTGTAGCGCTGTCACTCTTTGAATGCAGGAAAATAAAAGCTTATAAAAGGTTTCATTTTCCCTCCGAATCCACCTACCTCCTGGCCTTAACCAGGAGCATCATCTGCGTCAGCGGCTGAACTGACTGACTGAACAATGAAATGAGCCCGCTGAATAGCAAGGCTAAACATCTTGATTTTATTCCCTCCCGATGCTTTCAGCAGTCTGTTCCCTCTCCAAGGCCGCTGTAATAGAATGTAAAACAGACCCTTTCTCACCCGTCATGCTTTTCCGTTAAAAAAAAAAAGGCATATTTCAGGGTGGTGTTCAGAGTCAGTTAAAGCATAGAAGTGCCCTTCTCTTTGATCACTTGATTGGCCCTTAACCCCCCTTTTCCCAGAGGCAATGATTGGACTTCACAATCTGAAAAGAGAATGTCTCCTTTGACAATTCCTTTAAGATCTGCAGCTGTTCAGCAGGTCTAATATCTCAGACTGCTGCAGACACCATCAAAGCTTTTTTAAAATCCAAACATGGCAGCGAGGCTCAGAGAAAGTTGACAAATTAACAGAGAATTCGTGTTGGATTAACTGTTCTGAACTGTGGGAATATTAACAGCACAAGAAGCGGAGATGAAAAGGATTTTTTTTTTTTAATGTGACAGCTGCAGGTATTCTGAAACTCCGTACTGTGGCTGTGATAACAAGTTTATGTGCCTCCAAGCTGCAGATGGACGTAAGAGATAGTGACTCACTCTGAACAACAGGGGGGACACATGACTAATTTCTCTCTAAACTTTAAAGTATGTGTACTTTATTAAAGGTTGTTTATAAGCCCTTACAGTCAACAGTTTTGTCTTTATCACAAGGCACCCTGCAAGACTCTAATGTTCAAGAATCTTTACTTTAATTGAATCTTTAAATTTCTTACAACTTTATACCTGAATGATCCCTGAATACTTTTAATGTATTATTTATTAAATAAGCCAAAGTGGAGTTACAGTAGATATGCAGGACTCCTAATCTTTTTGGTTGTTGGTTGTTGTGTCAATTTTCAAAACGCAGGTTGTGTAGGACGGGAAGTCATGCAGGGAAAGTACGGCCGAACAACTTTAGAAAAAGATCTAATTGCCATTTTTCTGACAGATATTGCTATTTCAATTTGATTCAAGATTTTCTTCAAATTAAGCTTCAGTGAAGTTTTCGATATGTACAGTAACATTTACCAGCTTGACAGAAAATTGCATCAAGCCATTGAAGCATCAAAAGCTTTTACTCTAATGCAGGGATGAAAGCTGAAGGTAAGAATTGTTTCCAAATGTGTCATTTAACAAAAAATGTGCATGTACATTATTTAAAGTCCTTGACCAATAGCAGTTAGAACAACTGAAGCACAAAAAATTCTAGTAGTAGTGCAAAACATCCTTAATTGTTTTCAGTTAAAAAAGATCACTCAAATTCAAAACACTTTTTTGGAAAATAAGTTAAATAAGTTCGCATAAGATAAACAAAATTCAACAATCCCATGGAAAAAAAAGTATATTGTGTCTAAAACAGTTGATCCTGGGTCAGTTAGGAGTGAAAAAAAAATTGCAGCTGTTAAGCCTGAATGGGAAGCATATAAAATGATCAGAAGCTTATCAAAACCAGATTGTATTTAACTTTTAACTGCAACAATAAACCAACAACATGCGTGGAGCCAAACCAGGAGTCAACAGGTTTGAGGTTTTACAACACGATGTTGAGTAGAGTCAGATTTACAGCATCTGTGTCAAAAGTTTCAGTCAGTGCTTCAAACACAAGCTTCTCCTTATATCACCAAAGTATTGCACAGGCCACTTGGGCTTTTTTAAAAACTATTTTGGCCTTAAAAGAGTTGGAAAGGTCATCTCTTTTTTTTCCCCTTGCCCAAATTGTCTAAGAATTACGGTAAAGAGAACAGCTTGAACATAGGTTGCTTTGCAGTAATGTAATACTCAAAATATGACTGTAAAGCTTGTGTTTTCCCCTTCTAGAAGTTGTTTAAACCTTCTTGCTAGCAGAAATAGTTGAAGGGAGTTACAGTAATTTAAAGAAACACAGTATATTCTCAACAATCCAACAGTCAACTCAGCTGCTCGGTGCGGTTGATCACCCTAAAGAGCATGAAAACTGAGAGGAAATATTGAGTACATTTGTGTGAGGGAGCTATATCTGAGGTCGTTTAAGATTCAAAACCATCTGATTTCCCCGCTCGCTGTATAGAAACAGAAGGCTGGAAGATCCTCGCAGATGCACACGAGCTCAGGAAACGATCGGCTGAACAAACACTGAAGAGTTGACGGAGTGTCAGCCACTGAAGCCTCTGGCTCACACTGAACTCACGCTAAGGTCACAGTTTGAGCTACTTGATTGTACAAGAGTTTGAAGATTTCTGCCTGTTCACACATACACAGCAGTGTCAGCTGCTTCCTTCTGAGAAATCTCAAGGTTAATAAGTTGAAGTGCTAACTCAGAGAAACAGACTCTCTTTATAGCTGACACTGCACAGAAATCCTCCATTAGTTACATATGTTATGATAAGTTGTGAGAAATTTTACTTTCGTACAGTGTCTCAGCCTTTTTAAGTCCAAACTGAAGACCAATTTCCTCAAATGGCTTTTATTTCTGACTAAGGTACCCTGTTTTATGTACGAATCTTGTTCCATTCTTTCATTTATTTAACACCTTGAAGCTGTGTCACACCTTCTTCTGCAGCCACAAACAACAAGCTCCCCCTGTTGGTTAAAACAGGAAGTGCAAAACAACAACAAAACTCAGACAAAAAACAATACATAACTGACATGACCCTACATTTTGAGCATAGCAGAAATAATTAATATTTTAACATTGAAAACAATTTAATAAGAATTTTCAAGTGTTTTCAAACATGCCCAGCAAATATTCGACACCCCAAGGTTATTACTTAAATTCCTTACATGTGCAGTGTCTCGAACTGCAGTTTCCTCCCTCAAAAGCAGGTGATGATTTCAGCAAATTATCTCCAAATTTTCTCAAGCTTGTGCTCTCATTTCATTGCATTTGATGTGATTCAACATCGACTCCTCCAGCTGTGAACGGTCACCAGAGACTGGAGTGAGGCAAGCTGCCACATGGCTCAGGAAGGGAAGAGGGTTTGTTCTGCCCGGGTGATAATTTCCGTCATAAACATTTGGGTCTGGACAATAATATCTGTGCAAACTCCAAAATCTAAATTAAACAGCTTCTCTATTTGGTATTTTGTTTAAAATCTGGAGATCAGTCAAGGATGTTTCCCTTTATTGTGTCTTAAAGGAAAAAAAGACTCAAAGGACTGATGTTCTAACACCTAAAATGTCTGCAGATGCACTGATGTCAGGCACAATCCTGCAAACCTGTTGCTATACCAACCAGCAGACTGAAGTTAATCTTGAGAGCTTTTCTTACCTGTAGGTGTAAGGTGTGTGTGTGTGTGTGTGTGTGTGTGTGTGTGTGTGTGTGTGTGTGTGCGAGTGAGTGTGGAGTGTGTGGTGAGCGACGTAATACAAAAAAAAAAGGCTAGCAAGACATGCCTTTGTTTTCAGGTGTGATAAAAAAGGAACAAAGCATTTCCGTGAGACTTGAGATTGTAAAGAGCGGGAAACAGACGCGTTACATTATGTTAGCCAGCAGGAGTCTGTGGTCAGATACTGTGTTGTACAAGCCGGCAGGAAAACACCTGCTGAGAATTTCTGCAGGACCGAACCAGATTTCACCACAGATACATGAGCTGATTCTATTTCCCCGCCTGCTCGTTTGGTTTGATAGAAAGTTCCTCGCAGAGAGGACCTGATTGCTCATTGTTGTGCTTTGCCTTCCACTGGGGCTGTTTGGTGTTTCAAATGAAGGCTTGCTGCACAATTACTGATAAAAATTACTCATTTATTTTACATGGTGAAGGGACGGGGATACTGTTTGTTGCCACATGTTAAAGTGTTTCCAGAAAATTTAGCACAAAAGAGGCGTGGGCTCTAATCTTGCTCGCTACGTCTTGTGAAAAAATACACTTTTTTCAAACAACAGAGGAGTTTTTCTCAATCGTGCGTCAAGCAAATGCACTCGAAAGTTAAGTTTCGACTTTTGTAATGTGGTTGGAAGTTTTGAAGGACTTTTTAAGAGGGTTTGCAAGCAGTGAATGCCTAACTCGAGGTCATCTTTCAAAACAGCGTTCAAAAAGTAAAATATAGAGCGACATCATTTACCAGTCAAGAAGCTGTGCATGAAATAATAAGGTAGAGAAGTTATGTAACCTGTGGATTATGATTTAACTGAATGTTTTTTGTTTAAAAAGAAGTGCAATCAGACAGGGATTCAAAACAGAACAAGAGACGTTGTTAAGGATGTTTGTTAAAAGTTCCAGAGGCGATCAGAGCTGCTGACCACATAGAAGTGCAATGAAGCGAGCAGAAAAGACCCTGAGGGTGCAAGTGGGTGTGCTGATGTGAAGGAGCAAGGTGAGGAGGTGAGACTTTAGGTTGGAGCAGAGGCAAACAGTGGTTCAGTATCAAACGAATCAACAGTGTGGAGGGTTGGTTTGATTCAAGAGCCCTTGGTTTAAGACAAGAGAACCAGCAAAGAGATGGCAGAAGTTTCAAGCCAGACGTCCACCAGATCCATTTACTCCATCAACACACACCAACTGCATCAGGATGGATTGTCAAAAGCAGGCAGGCGTCGTCCGGAGAAGGAGGCAGGTTTTGTCAGGAGGAGGAGGGGTAAGAGCTGTGATTGGGAGGCAACTTAAAGACCTGTCAGCTGTAACTGAACCTTTCCTGGACTTTCTTTTCAAGTGGCAACCTCCTGTCTTAAAATATTGAGTCTTTGTAGAGGTAGTGCTTGAAAAACTGCAGTTCATCATGCATCCACAAAAAAATAATACTAATAACATGTTTACAGCCTGGTTTAAAAAAGGTCATGGTCTGAGTAATTTATTTCTCTATCAGCACACCCTGTGAAGAGTAGAGATAGACCAATATGGGGTTTTTCATGGCTGATACTGGTTATTACTGGTCAAGAAAGCAGTAAACATATTTAGAACCGATATTCATTTGCAGTAAAAGTGAGAATTCTTGCATCAAAATTTTGATTAACACAAACCACAACACTAACTAAAAAGTTGCTAGATACAGTCGTGTGCATAAGTTTACATCCCCTCAAAGAATTTGTGATTTCTTGGCTGTTTTTCAGAGAATATGGATGATAACATGAAAACGTTTCTTTCATTAGTGGTTAGTAGTTTGGTGACACTATTTATTGCCAAACAACTGTTACTCCTCTTTTTGAATCATAATGACAATAGAAACTTCCAAAATGACCCTGATCAAAAGTTTCCATCCCCCAATTCTTAATAGCGTGTATTTTCCCCTTTAACATCAATGACAGCTTGAAGTCTTTTGTGGTCGTTGTGGATGAGGGTCTTTATTTTCTCAGATGGTAAATTGCCCATTCCTCTTGACGAAAAGCTTCCAGTTCCTGTAAATTCTTGGTCTGTCTTGCATGAACTGCTCATTAGAGATCCCCCCTGAGTGGCTCATTGGTATTGAGGTCAGGAGACTGAGATGGCCACTCCAGAACCTTTACTTTATTCTGCTGTAGCCAATGGCAGGTCAACTTGGCCTTGTGTTTTGGATCATTGACATGTTGGAACGTCCGAGTACGTCTCATGTGCAGCTTCTGGGCTGATGGGTGTAAATTTTCCTCCAGTATTTTCTGATAACATGCTGCATTATCCTTCATTCATCAGTTTGGACCAAGTTTCCTGAACCTGGTTTCCGGGCATGGTTGGCCTTTCTGTGTGGAGTTTGCATGTTCTCCCCGTGCATGTGTGGATTCTCTCCCGGTACTCCGGCTTCCTCCCACCGTCCAAAAACATGCCCGCGTTAGGTGAATTTATTATTCTAAATTGCCCGCAGGTGTGAGTGTGTGCGTGAATGGTTGTCTGTCTACATGTCAGCCCTGCGATTGACTGGCGACCAATCCAGGGTGTACCCCGCCTCTCGCCCAATGACAGCTGGGGTAGGCTCCAGACACTCGCGACCCTGAATAGCAGGATAGATGGTCAAGAAAATGGATGGATGTACTTAAAGGAAACTTAAAAGGTGTTTTTGTTGCCATAAGCAGAGTAAATAATGTCCTCAGAAAGCATTTATTTGCTAAAAACCTGGAGCACCATGAGGGCAGAGGGGGCGAGGTGAAAGGGTAGGAGCATGACTCATGATCCCTTTTTTCATCACACTTGTGATAGATGAATCCACAGGAGGGGAAGCCTTTTTTGGCAGGAAGCTGGTGATAGCGGAGCTGCCAGTGGACAGTGTGGAAGAAAACGAGGAAAAATAATGGATTTTCTCATTCTGACAGCGTGGATAAGGGAGCCAATTACAGCGAGGCTGCAGGAATAATTGGAAATGACCAGTGGAGCTAAATGTAAAAAATGCTTTGGCTTATGAAAAATGAAGCCGGGCAACAAAATATATGCCGAGGCTCATTAGGATGTTCAGCATTTCAGCTCTAATTAATGGCTCAATTCATCTTCCAGATCGTGAAGAATCAAGAGGAGATATGAGGAACAAATTATTAGTCTTTCTCTGAGAACAAGAGAGCGGATCAAAGACAGGAAGGGAGAATAAACAAACCTCGCTGCGTGTTTGCCCTCTGGACCCTGTTTCTGGAGGATTGTAGGAGCAGGTGAGCAGAGCGCTGCTGGTCACTGAGCTTTGAGTCATCAGAGCCTCGCCTTATTGAATCTGCACCCAGCAGACACCATCCGCTACAGAGCACCAGATATGATCTCAGACAACATGCAGCCAGAAACACTGACGGTGCACTCACCGAGCTGGTCCAAACATTTGGATTAAAGCTGCTTCTGCATGAAAGAACAGTCATGCTCCTTTTTCTGCGATGTACTGTTTGGAGTATTTAGACAACGAAATGACAAAAAGATGGATAATAAACAGATGAGATCATTTCTATCAGTCTGTTTTTGAACTCAAATTAACATACAACCACTGAATGAGTCATTGCATCATGACATGTGTTTGCAGTAAACTCCAGGTGGAAAATGCTGCAACAGTAAAACAAACTGCAAAGTACAACAGGGGTGAGGAGAAAATGGTGTGCAAGGAAATATCGAGAGACAATAAGAAGTGGAAAAAGCTTTTAACATCAGACCAAGAACAAGATCATGTCTCCAATTTCGTCACCTGCATCTCAACACCTGCCACTTCAGTGCATGTGCAAGCCAACCTAACCCTTTTTCCTCTTTCTTCCTGCAGCAGCTTCAGCAGGTCAGAGTCCTCGAGATCAGAGACACAAGCCTTTTATTTTTGCCAGATGCTACTGCAATGATGCATCAGTTTGACCACAGTTTGATTTTTGTTAATATTCTTAAATCTAATTTTCTGATTAAAAGGCTTTCTGATTTTTTGACTGAGGGGCCTCCTGACTTTTTGACTCAATGGCTTTCTGACCAAAGGTCCAGTTTTTACTGGTCATGACCTAAATTAGGAGAAAAGTCATGCTGACAAAAGAATAGAGTTCAGTGAGGTCTGCTGAATCAGTGACCGCACTAAAGAATGATCTAATGACACAAACTGGGATACCATCTATAATAAAAATGACATAGATAGTACTAGATGAAACTTTTTTTTTTCCAAGATATCCACATTTTTCTACAATAAAAACGGTTCAGTGAAAGTATAAATAAGCTTAAGACACACATATTTACCTTATCTTAACTTTAACAAATCTAGGTTATGTTCAGCCTCGCTCATATGACCCTTGTTGGACTTTAAAACTCTGAATCAGAAAGAAATTAGTGAATTCATCCATCATAAAATCTCTAGTAAGAGTAAGAAGGACTTAGCTTGTCTGCTGCCACCTGCTGGCTGGTGTTGAAGAACTCACATTCTGTTGTTTTGAGAAGAAGCAAAAGTGCAACTTTCTGGAAACTTTAGATTTAATAGAAAATGTTAATCCAAGATCTTTTACAAGACCTTTTTCTCAAACAAAATCTTTCAATTGTGGTCTTCTGGTGGAGAGTAGAGGTGTTGCACCCAGCACCTGTATCACTTCTTACAATTTTGACCTGCTGATGTTGTTGCATTTGCCAAATGTCAGATCAGAGACTCAGTATTAAATGTCCTGATAACATTCCAATGCAGTGATTCCCAACCTGTGGGCCGCAGCCCCCCGGTGGGCCTTGAAGGCATTGCAAGTGGGCCGCAAAATTATTTCCCAAAATAGTATGATTTTAGTGGAGTGTAATTATATATGTATAAAAGATACAAATACACAAAATGATGTTTTCAATGTTAAAACTCAAATCAGTCAGGAAATGTAAAAAATGTTCAAATATTCATAAATAAAAAATGTCCAATGAGAAGACATGTTAGTGGCCAGTAGGTGATATGATGCGAAACCTAACAATGACCCAATATGTACTAAAAAAATATGTAACGAAACTCGAAATGTAATAACTTGTCAAAAATAAAGCAAAAGTGCCAAGCCTGAAACATAAAAATGATAATGTAGTAAAAGCCAAAATGTAATAACTGACTCAAACTGTAACAAATTGTTACATTTTGAGCATCATTATTTTGGGCTCAGAATCTGTTACATTATTGAACAGTTACTACATTTTGGGTTGTTGTTACAAATCAAGCTCTAGCCAGGTATTTTATATCCTCCCTACCTATTGGGTCCGAGGTGGGCCGCAAACATTTTAGAGACTTAAAGTGGGCCCTGAATTGGAAAAGGTTGGAAACCACTGTTCTACTGTAATCCAGCCTGAGGTTGTGGAGATATTTTGGTGTAATCCAGAAATGAATAGCGACAGATTAGCCATCACATTTTGAGTCTTAAGTTGTAAATGTGAGACCTAAGTGCCTTAATGTTCCCACAAATATCCATGTAAGGTTTCTCAGAAGACTCAGTGCTGATGTTAGACCCCAACAACATTTGAAACAAGCTGTGATCTGGTTTCTGGAAAAGTCCAGGCAGTGGTTTTAACCCAGAGGGTTTCCTGACACCTGAGGGGATATAAACATATCATCCTGGGATTCACGCTGAGCGCTCAGCCTTCCCACCACATGCCCTAACTCCTCTCCTGTCTTTCTTTCACCTCTCTGTCTCTGGCTCTCCTCAGCATGGACTATCATCAGAAATGAAAGCTAAAAAGCTGCACATACGGAAAAAAATCTCTAAACTCAGCGAGGCCCAACGAAAAAGAGATTGAGTATAGATTGTAGAACGTGTAGTTTCGGACTGAGAAATCCCCCACCCCAAGTCATATCGACCCTGAGCCGTGTATCAGCAGTGATAGAAAACACAGCCTGAGAGATAGTCCCCACTCTGATAATAAGCCATGACATAAACACAGCACTCGAGCCGTGATGGGATAAAAAGCAAGACAACATGACAGCATAACACATTCATAGACACATGAACCCTCAGAGCGTTTAGAGGCTGGGCTTCATCACGGGGTGCATTCAAGCAAGACGAGTCAGCCGCACGCCGTGAAACACTCATTCAGTCTTTTCATTTCCTGATCGAAGGGGCTGCCACCACGCAAAGAGATAGTATTTGTTCTCTGTGTCACACACTCACTCCCTTCAAACCTACACCTGCTGTTATGTTGATACTAGGCCTGTCACAATAATCAATAAATCATTAAACTGCACGATAATTCAAAATGAGCTTGTTAAGTTTGCTGGAATCTATAAGTTTTTTGTTCACCAAAGACACTGGATAATTAATTAACTTTGCTGTATCACTGTGAGTTTTTTTTATTATCAGCAACAGGGTCTATTTTATATTTTGCTTTTGGTTGTGTGTGGTTTTTACTCAAGTGCATTTTTTGTTAACAGAGTCAATTTTATCAGCTTTTTTGGTTGTGTTGATTATTTATTTTGGATATTTACCACATCTTTTTTTCATAATATAATTCTAATTTTAAACATTCAAAAGGTTATTTATCCTTAAAAGGGTGTACTTCTATTATCATACCATTATTATATCGTTGAAAATGGTATCAAAACGGCAATATTATCGTTTATCGCAATAGTTTCTGGGACAATTTATCGTCCAGCAAAATTTGTTATTGTGACTTAAATACTGGATTCTGATTGGTGGAAAGGCCACATTGGCGGATTTAAGCCTTCTTCCTTTAAGCACCACTTCATTTTGGCATTATGTAACAACAGCATTAAGGAGACAACACAAGAGCCTTTCTTCTTCATTCACATTATATTGGTCATAGCAACTCTTTCATCTGCTTTTTAATTAGCGGGTTTGCCTGTGAAGGCCTGGCAGAATCTCTGCGAGGTTAAAGACTCTGCTAATTCTCAATGTTCTCCCTCCCGGGAACATGCAGTACATTTTCAGAGCCGTTCCCAATTTCTCAAACACAATAATTGGTCTCAACAGCATGCAGAGTCTGCACAGAATATGCAGGTCAACATGGACGGTCAACACATGCTATCCGGTCCAGTGTGGGAGTCAACCGTTCAAATCTGTTGCCTCCAGATTGAGTCTGTGAGCAGTTGGAGCTCTGAGGCTCCAGATGACCACTTTTCACTTTTTTTTTCACAAGTGGGAAAGCGGAAAAATCATGTGCTGGTGCTATAGTTCAAGGTACTGGACAATGAAGATGAACTGAAAGGATGTAATGCACTGTAAACAAGAATTTTAAATTTCACATCTGTATGCTGCTGTTGCTAAAGGTCCCAGAATAAGAATAATTTTAGGGAAAAGTGATTATTTTTCAAATAATTGTTGATGAGATTAAAGAAAATAAAAAAATCAATTTGCTCATGTGACCATTATCTCATCTTAAGAACACATTTTTTTCAATTATTTTAATGAGACCCTGGTTGTAAGGAGATGTAAGCACCAGATACTAGTAGTAAAGAATCTTAAAACCTGTTTCCTTTTGCCATTAAATGACAGGAAGACTTCCATATCTTCTAAAATATTACAGAGAATGCAAATAAAGCATCAGTGTAGCGCTGTAAGATTCAGACTTCTGTAGCGCCAAAGAGTTGGACAAGAACTTTCATAATAATATGAACAGAACTGAAGTAAAATGCAAACTTTTCATAGGAAATTTAGGATATAGAGATCATATCCACTGATTAATAATATCTGTCTTGCAACAACTTTGCACCACCATTGAATGGTTATCTTTCTCCCTGTGTCTGCAATGGAGTGGGGAGCATCTGAAAATCATCAAATACTGACTTGTGTATAGTATATTTGCTGGAAATGTCCATCTCTAGTTGTTTTCTTTGCATTTCAATGACTCTTTTAGACCTCCAAATTCTGGCTTTTAATTATGATCCTCTTTTCTAAAGTGGTGAATTGAACCAAAAAAAGGATCTCAGCAAAAGTCATATAGATAACTGCTATTCACTTCTATGTAAAAGCACAAATACCTCATAACATGCTGTTATTAAAAAAAAAAAAAAAAGCCAGTCATTTCTGCTCATTGAAGTCACAGTTTTTGAGTTTAAACAAATCCTACATGAAAAGAAAACACTTCTAAAAACTTGGGTCAGCATGACTGAATATGCATTGAAACACTCACTCTTTTGAGCGATCAATGTAACATTTAGCCAACAAAGAGGAGAAGCCGTGTACTGCTGCAGGGCCAGTTTGCTTTGATTCGAAATGTCATACAACCTGTTGCTGACTTCACTCCTTGTACCTGAGTCTCCAACAGAGAAGCTGCTCTGTTATCAGTTCTGGTTGTTGCACTCTGGTATCCTCTGCTATTCCATTCAGACAACCAAACTAATGCTTCAATTCTTGAAACGGAGGGAGCGTAAAGGTCATGGAGCGCCGTGTATACACAATCCATCTTTGGACAGACACTGGAAATCATTTCATGTCTGGGTTTTCAGCCCCATTTAAAATCTTTGAAAACGGTGATTAATGCAGACTCACGGTCTGGTTTTGAGAATCTATCTTCTGTTATCTATTGCAGACACCAGACACTGTATCGACCAAACTCTGTCTCACTTTATTTACCCTATAGACTATGTTAAAGAAGTAGGAATGGTCAATGAGAAACCTGTCTTGAAACTTTGAGGGTCTATAGCAACTCACTGATCACAGGTCACCATGCCCTCAAGTTGTATTTCTCAATCATAAATTTTTGCATCGACAAAATGCAAATATAACAGAAAAACTAAAAATCTGAACCATTCACTCAAATGGAAAGAGGTTTAATTTAGCAGCAAATGTACTGAGATTCTTTCCTATAATTTCATGCAGTGATGGGATCAATTTCTTTTTCACAATCCAAAGTTTTCTTAATCTTGCAGAGCAGATGGAGCTGCCTGATTCATTTCTGAAATCCTGCAGATCCATCTTGGAAAGATCCAATCACAACCGAGTTCAACTGGCAGAGATGTTGTCGACCCAATCAGAGAAGAGAGGAGGGAGCTGTGGACGTGATGATATCTGCAGAAGAACAGAGAACGTCACTTAAAGCCTTTCTGACAGGAAACGATGTCTTTCTCTTCACCGGTCGGGAGAAAAGCGAAATCGGAAAGGTGAAATATCTTTGTAGCGGATATATGAACTTTTCATCTGGTGTCAGGTAACAAATCTGCTACGCCACTGTGGTTTGATGTGGATTGGTCTGTGATGCGCGTGTCGAGCAGGACAGTTGTCCAATCACCAGCTGCTATATTTTTTATCAAGTCCCGCCTCTGAAAGCGCTCTCCAGTGCCCCTTACCCAGATGAACTAGTGAATTAAATCCATGACGGATATATGAAGTATCAGTGTATCATTCGTTCATTCCATATCTGCTTTCGAATCAAAAATCTGAAAACAAATAATGCCAAATTTTTCGCTGTTTTGGTTTTGTTTTGAAACTAAAAGTAGAATATGAGAAAATGGAATTATCATGGGATTTTTGTTCTATTCATTTTTGGTTTGTATCATTTTCGATGTGTTGTGACCCGGGAGTTATTTGTTTTACAACTTTTGATTTGAAAATGAGAAATGAAATAAGTCATTATCCGTTTACCGATTTTGGATTCTATAACGGATATGGAATGAACGAACGATACACTGATAATGAAGCTGTCTGTCTGGCGTGTCAGGGTCAGGTTTTCTGGACACAAACAAAAATCTTCAACCTTTCCCTTTCCCTAGAGGAGAAAACCAGAAGTCTTCACACGACCCTGAAAAGCCCGAAAGCATCCCCTACGCCACTCCCTGGCCTGATTTGGTGTTTGGTGTGAGTCCATCTGGTCAGATCGAGGGGCAGATTAGCAGGGTGTTGCCGACTCATTACGGCCACGAGGATCTGATCAAACTGCACCCAGATCTATACAAATGGAGCTTTTCGGGGAAAGCTCAGTCCTTACAGAGGAAGTACATCAGGGCGAGGGCTGACCTTCAGGATGGATGGTGTAACAGTGTTTCACAACAAAGCTGCACAGCAGACTGAGTCGTCCGACGGACTATTATAGTTCCATTTTCTATAATGCATTTCGCACTAAAAGGCAGCCAGAATAAGAACAACAAATTACAGCCAAAGTGGCCTCTGAAACATGTCTGCTGCCTGTTTTCTTTTAGCATCTCACATGTGAAGTGACTGCCAAGGACCTCACGCTGAACAGCAAAAAGGGTTTAATGTTGCTGTTTTTAAAATTACTCATCAGCGGTGTCCAAGAAAGAAAAAGGAAAAGACAAAAACATCTACTTTTCATCACTAAAATCAAACGCATGAATATAAAATATCTCCTCTCTCCTTTTTCACAAATACAAGCAAGATTTACCATCAATGAATACCTTTTTTACAGTCAAACACCAAAGATACTCCAGTTTGGGGTTCTGTACAGCAAAATATGAGATTTAGAGAGGCTCAAATCGATGTTTTTCATAAGAAGACAACCAGCTTTATGTCTCAGTGAAGTCCCCCATAAGTTTCTGAGGAAGCCTCCTTAATCTTAATAACACCCAACTGCATATTGAACATACTGATCTACCCTAGCTTCTACATCAGCCTCATGCAGTGGTGCAAAGAAAAGCTGAAAGCCTCCTTTCCTCAAACCCCAGATAACATAGATCTATGCATAACCACATGGATAAGCTTAAAGAAAATCCTTGTGCAATGATGAGTGAATGAATATGTAATCAGACCAAAATCATTCTTTGCACCAGGCTGTAAAAATGTTTATTGCTGCTATAAAAGTCAGCATTTTAACATGGGACAAAGAGTCCAAATAAACAATTTTCTTCTCCTCTTTTTTTGTTGCTAAGTGCTGCTCGAGTGGCCACTTGTTGCAGGAGCTTTCTTTTCATTCCTAATTTTTCTCCTTTTCCCATATTTTTTTAGCTGTCTTTGTATTTCAAGCCTGTCATTAATTTTTATGACACCACACTGGTTGTGTCTGCAGTGGTGTTTTTACTTTTTTCTGTCCCTGTGTGCCCAGAGATCATAGGTGTAACCACAGTCCCACTGTTTCCACACCAGATCAGCTCTTAGCAGCCTGTAACATGTTGATGCTAACTACCGCCAGTATGGGGAATGTGACAGCTATCTCCAATTCAATGGTCAAGCTAATGGCGAAAACCCACAGACATGGCGAATGGAGTGAACACTGGACACAACCAACAAACTAGTGCAGAAGTCCAGCTCAGTCCTGGACCCTGAGGAGGTTGAGAGTTATGGCCAACATGGGACAAAGAGTCCAAATACTTTCATGCTTCGTTTTTTTTTAAATTTTGTTTGCTGCTGTGACTCTTTGATCTCCCTTTGTGCTTTCCCCTTTACAGCCTGCATCATCATACAGATGTGCACACATTACAGTAACAGAAGCTAATTTAAACCCATTTATTTCGACAAGAAAGTGTTTTTTACTCTGAATTTGGACTGTAACCAACAGAAAACTGTCTGGTTGTTTTTTGTCTGTTATTGGAAATGATACTTTACTATGGAGTCAAGCTGGAGTCAAAGCACCAGAGCAACTGGTGTTATGGAGCAAAGAGTGACCGTGCTATCTGGTGACCTTCATTTAAACATGTCCATGGTTGTTGCATAGACTGTATAAAACATGGACGTAGTCTCCGTGACGTAGTCTCTGTTGCTGCAGCTCCGTTCTGAAGCAAAACGGCGGGCGTGGCCATATTGGAATTGGGACAACTGACCGGTGCCCAAACTCACAGCTATTGGGCACCCGTCAGTCATGTGATCTGTGCTGTGGCTCTGATTGGATAAGCTCTCAATCTTAATAACTTCTAAACGGCCGGGTTAGAAAAAAATTCACCCCCCTCACAGTGTGTGCCGTTAGTGAAATTAGCGATCCAGACGGGAGACAGAGTTTGTACCAGGCTTTAAATACGCTAATTTCAGCTCTGAAAACGGCTTTTTTTTGCATTCGTGTGTACGTGACTTCCGGTCCTTCCAGAGTCAGCCTCAAGTGGTCACTCGAGGAACAGCAGCTTTTTAGCACTTCCGTGTTGTCTCATTTTTTCAGATCGGAGGTTGCCGCTGGGGCTGTTGGTTAACAGTTGTCAGTCAACAGGGTCACACTTAACACTGAAACACCAGCAACTTCAGTGGCTGGAGCTGTTTCATAAAATATCATTTATGTGTATCTGCTGTGTAAGGCTCTGGAAGATGGAGTGAAACCCATTTGCTGTGGAAGTTTCTCCTAACAAAAGAGAAAATCTTAATACATTAGCATAGAGAAAATATGGAGTTTCAAGAATTGAAGGAGTTTAGTTGCTGTATAATCAATCAGAAAACATAATGATAAAACGGTGACACCTGGACTCTCACTGCCTAACTAAAGCTTGGTGCTGAGACGCAAACCTGTTTTAATTCTTGACAGGTTAAAATATTTGCATACAAATACAAATCTACTCCAATAATAACAGTTCACGTGTCACTTTACGGTTTTCATCAAGTTGTGTCAATGTGGGTGTGGCAAACACTTGGTGAGCATCCAAGTAGCATCAAACCACTGGTGTGATTAAACTTAGAGGATTGGTTTGTTTGACAAGATTCTTGCAAACCAAAACCTTTGACTAGAAAACATTTTCAACGATGCATTGATACAAAACCATTGGACTGCGACCGAGCCAGAGCATGGAGAGACATGAGAAAAGAGTTTTCTGATTGGCTGTTTAGGACAGCAAATCCATCCATCATTTAACAAATGGTGCAAAGCAGGATAACGACATCAGGGTCAGACATGTTTTAACCTCCATTCACAAGACCGACGCCCTCCTCTGCGGGGAATTACTCCATCTTAAGCAGAACACTTCAGCGTGTCTGCTGTCAGAGGAACCATCTGCTGTGAGTTCTTAAAGGTCTGCTGGGTCAGGACTCTTGGAGGAAGCTCGAGACTTGAGATTTGTCGCCAAGAGAGGAAAAAAAATCAGTGAAATATTCTCGACAGACACCAGAGAGAGTGAGACTCTGGGCATGAAAGGTGGAGGCCAAAGATGGTCTCATCAGTCTTCACCCCATCGTCTGGTCTGGTGGAAGTAACATTGAGTGGAAGGAAAAGAGGTGAGGTGTTTAGGTGAAAGTGCAAAAACATAATTAACCTTCTTTGGGGGATTTTTTTCAAGAACTTGGCCAGTTGAATATTTTCTGTGCTTGTAAAATCTCCTCATAAACCAGGAAAAGTGTCCAATCTCCTTCATTTGTATGTTTGCTGGTCAGTATATTCATCATACAGATAGTTATCTAACATATATGTGTATCCATAGGGAAATACGGTGCATGTGAATGATAAACTCTGCAATAAGTGCCAACAAATCAGTCGCACGCTGTTTATCTGGACTGAAGCACTTTCTAGTCATGCACTGTATACTGCAGCACTTTGATAATAAAAAGATGTGATTAGTTTCCATTAAAGGCTCATGTGACTGCACATCTTATCGTATAGGAGACAGACAGCAAATGATGGAAGGAGGAAAAAAAGGAGATACAGAAAGCAGACGATGGGAGACGAACCACTCACTGCATGAAATGTTCATTTTAATGACACAATTTATGTTTCATCTGGAGAGTTAATAACCAGAGCAGAGGTAAACATCGCCATTTTTCAGTGGTTAGGCTTTAGGAATGTACTCTGAATGCAATAAAGGTGCTCATAAAGTTACACTGATTGCATCCTGAATAGGGACATGACTGAGACCCCAAACATTTCTTCATGTCGATGCTGTTCAAAACAACTGCAGCTTTATGAGCCCAAATTACTTACTCTCTCTGGATTTTCAGTGTCAATCGTTATTGTAGTCTTCAATAATTTTGATGGCAGTGAAATCTTAAGATGCAGATGATTGGTCTAAAAGAAAACGCTAAAGGGACTTTAAGAATCTGTTTGGAGTGGTTTTTAATGACACATTCGGCCGTAAGATTCGCCCAAACTGTCATGACTTATGCATTTTTTTATGAAAGTGACAGGGAAAGTAGATTAAATCTTCCTTTCAACACTACTTTTCTTTGTCCAAGACAACTTTTTTATGGAGTACAGGTAATGTATTAATCAACAGTTTTGAAGCGCTGTTGTTTGATACGTGACAACAAGCAAATTTTATAAGTTTGTAGTGCAGTTTAGGAGCCAGCTACATTTAACCGTACTCAAAGCCTGGTGCTCTTGGACATTACAGTTAACGTGTAACGTACATCCTATCTGTGCTCATCTACCAAGCGGAGCTAATGTAACCTGGCTCTTTGTTTGCAGTGCAGAAAGACACAGGGAAAGTGACAGGGAAGTGTCACTGACTGACAAAACATCTACCATATAGTCTAAAAACAGTCTCCGAAGCATCTGTACCTCAAACAGTGTTTTTGTATCTGTAAATCTATATCAGTGGCTCAGTCAATGTGTACAAGTTGTTTTCCTGTTGAAAATGCTAAAAACTGTTAAGCTGCTGCAGAGTCAAAGTAAACTGCAAATATAGTTTTATTCAAAACTAAGTTGATTTACAAAATCTGATTTTAATGAGTTGTCAATTAAAGGCCCAGACACAACTGTTCATTTTTCTGACGTGAATTGGAAACTCTTTGTGAGTACAAAAACTTTTGAGACTGTTTAAAGCCTAAACATTTATAGCTCTCCAAGGTCACAGTGAATAAACTACCACAGCTGTACCACAAGCAAGTGGCAACCCCAGGTAACAAGATGTGGAAGTGCTAAAAACTGCAGTTCACAAAGCGTCCACTGGAGGCTGGCTCTAGAAGTACTGGAAATAACATGCACTAATTCAAAACAGCAGATTTTTACAGCAAAAACAAACATGCTCACAGCCTGGTGCAGAAAAAAAAGAAATGGCTCCAGTCTGAAAAGCACAATCCTCTATTGGCACACACTGTAACGATATAAAGATTAGGAGTTTGACCAATTAGAGACTGCTGAATATGGGTTGAGTTCAGTGTTTCTTATGAAGCCTCTGGCAACGGTTCAGCTTACAACCCTGCTTCAGGAACTGTTGAGCAGCGTCACGACTACGTTCATGTATTCAACAGCCCATGTCCCCGAGCTATGCAGTAAAGTACTGGAATTATTCAACCTCATTTCTTACCTCCACTGAGAAAACTTTAAATTGCAAATAAACACTATAAAAATTGTTTTCCTCACAAAAAAAGGTGGAAGTTCTGGTACAGGAACAAATTCCTTATCTCATAGGGCAGAAAAATCTGCCCCTGTGCATAAGTGTCAGTTATGTCAGCAAATGAAGATGCATGTGGTTGGGGCAGGATTGATTTAATACGGTACCAGGAGTGAATACTAATGGACCATTCAAACGTCCAAACCACACTGTGTATTTATCATGCTTTAAGTTCATATTATCGACAGATTTCTGTGCAGAGAGCCATAGATCAAATCAAACTCTGTTACTTTGACACGGTAAGCTACTTTTGTACGCTGCACTCAATGCATGTGACTTTATCAATCCATAAAACTATTGCATGTTATCGCTAATTCGTCTTCATCTTTCTTACATTTAAAAGAAATCTGAACCTCTGTTTAATGAGGGTCTGACTTTGGGAAAGCCGGTCATGTGCATTAGGAGATGAAACGACTTCGTTTCTGTGCTCAATTATACACTTTAATGTCTGCTGAAAGCTCCGAGGTCTACATCTCATATCTGTGAGGTTCACTTGGTGTAATTTCATTTTAGGAGAAGGAGAATACCCACTTAGGCTTTGTGCTTGAAACAAATACTTAGTCATGTTGGATGTGGCTATTATTTTGCAGAATCCTGCCCTGAACTTTGGGATTTCATTCACTTAATGGTGGAGCTCTGGAGATGGAATTAAAACATATGACGTATTACGCAATTCTCTAAACCTGCTTTGTTAAAAGGAAAGGTTTATGTAAGAGGAAACGGGAGCAAGTGCGACAGCAGCAGCATCATAATCGACTCCAGTTTCATGGAAGAAAATGCCATGGAGATGTGTTTTTCTTCCTGTTAAACACATTTTGTATCATATACTGGATGTATTTTCATCTCCCTGTCAGTTTAAACGCCTACAGAATGTGCGGCAGAATTTCCACTTTGGCTCTTCTTTTCTGTAAATACCCCTCTGGTAGGCGACCAGGACTCTGATATTTCAAAACCACAGGGAGGAAGGGAGGATTTTTCTGGCTGGAAGTTCTTTTACTTTTCGGCGCACAGACGTCCGAGAGCAGGCAACCCACTCTCTCTGGAAAAGGAAAAAAAAAA